>WSTK01000018.1:0-166063 GCA_019616945.1 Ceratobasidium sp. 414 | reverse complement strand
CTCCTGTCTGTAAACAGCTCCTATGATGAGTTCCAAGAGTGCTGCCATGCATTCAGGGGTTGCTTAAACCAAATTTATCTGAATTGCATTAAATTTCCTAAATTTGCCTAAATTAAGATCCCAGATCTTAATTATAATTCCACTTTTTCCTGATGAGGTAGCCTCACAAGGTGGGCAAAAGTGCATGCATAACAAAACAAATGACGACTATGGGATTCGAACCCATGCTCCGAAGAACCAGATCCTTAGTCTGGCGCCTTAGACCGCTTGGCTAAGTCGCCTTGTTTCGTGGACGGGCCGGCGCGGCTTCGATCGCGGAGCCGTTTTGAGGACTCTCATGATTTAGCTAAGCTGACGTTTGCTTTCGTCAGTACTGATAATCGCCCGTCACTTTCCACTCACGCTAAACAAGTACAGTCTATCTTGCATGTCGGAGTCCAATGAATTGTACGCAACAGCAGGTATAACAGTGTAGTTGGAACATTACCCGCACTGCTTATCGCCTTTCGTGCAGACTTCTGCCTCATTCCGATGGGCACTAACGATCCTTCGGTGAGCGACTTCAACCTCGTGCCTCTGAGTCAACGCTGAAACCAAGTAAAGGTTGGCCCTCAGATCGCAGAGGTATGTTTTCGCCTTCTGGGTTCGTACGAGTCATTTCAAATTGTGTTTTGTTGTGCCAGTGTCAACGAGTCCTGGAAAAATCTGGACTCACCTACAAGGTTCGTATGGATTTACATCACCCGAGACGGTGCGGCAATTTACGATGTGAACCCCCTCTAGCTGCAGTGCGTGATGGTATTTGTCTACGCACTTCGGTGTTCACTAATTTAACGCGATGACAGTGGGTATGGGACAAATCTGGGTGTGTGTCTTGTGCAACTATTTGGCGCCGAGTGTGTTCAATATTTGACCTGGTTTCTAGAGGGACCTTGGTCAGCTGTATGCAAGGCGATCCATGACTGTCATGCCGCTGTTCATGCGCTAGGTGGGCATACGATCTCGACTGAACGTGGCCATTTGTTAATATTTTCTCAAGGGACCCCACGGGTAGCCACAGACATCCGGATTGGCACGCGCGTAGACAAAAAGATTGCTCCAGGGACGGGCAACGATGGGAAAGTGCAAAGAGTACTCGATATTCTTGCGGCGGATAAGTAGCGGCGGCAAGAGCTGATGCGCAAGGGTGGTAGAGACATTACCCCCCCCCCCCCAAGTCAAGAGAACATTAGCTTGGTTTGTCAATGAAACTGAGCACAATTTACTACTATAACCAATATTTCGACCAGAAAAAATACTGTCTGGACCCACGGGAATCCATCGCACGCCTAATTTTCACGTCCTGCGGTGCAATGGCGCGTCCTTCGTCCCGAGCGTGGCTCGCTGCCTCGGTTTTCGGCGAAAGGCATTGTCAATAGCACTAGACAGTATGGCACCGTAACCGTTTTTTTTTTTTTCCCAAGAGTGTGCCTTTTTAAACGAGAAATAAGATTCACGAGATGTGAGATGTTCCAGGAGTATAGGACCAGCTCGTAGTTCACTGGAATCTCCAGTTCATAAGCATTCAGCAGCATGATAGGTGTCAGTGGCAAGATTATTTGTGGATTAAGCAGTTAGCCGTGCCAAAGGCAAAAATGCCAGAAGATAATGTATCCTTGTGACAGGCAAGAGAGTAATCCTAGATCGCGTCCATTTAGGGTGGTCGCAGGTGAACATGTTATGGGCATATGTTTGTTTCCGATAGGCACACCTCTTGCTCACGTGATCGTCGCGTTTTTGTAAACAACTGCCGCCGTCCGTAATTCAGCATGGCGCTTCAAGTCGTCTCACGCGATATTAATTACCTGGAGGAGAAAGGTACCCGGAATAAACATTTCGATTCGTAATTTTGGCTAACCCGCAGATAGAAAAGCTCAAGGAGTTCTTCAACAAGTTCGAGGGTAGCACCGAGAAAGACGTTACCCGCGGCTTTGATGAACTCGACTTGAACCAAGAGGGAGAAGAAGATGGCGCTGCCCCAGAGGGCTTTCTGCGGATGAAGTATGGAAAGCAGCTGGTAAGTGTTACAAGTCAATTCAGTGGTCTGGGCTGACCGAGGGTTGGGCAGCAACGAATCGCAAACAGGCAGCAATCTACACTTGTGATCGAGCTTGAGGATATCTTCGAGGTATGTTCCGTGTGCATAGGCCGAGTTTGGCTCTCACATGATCAACAGTACGAACGCACCGGAGCCGAGCTTGTTGCACGAATCAAGTCCAATGTTCGACGATACAAAACGCTGTTCTGTGAAGTTGTTGACGAGCTGATGCCCGAGGCGACGAGGGATATAACATATATGGATGATGTGCTGGATACGATCGTGTCCCAACGGGCCCAAGTCAACGCAGAGAACGAAGAGGCTGGGCAGCCTGGTTTCCCTGCCCAACTTCTGAGGCGTTAGTGAGTGGCTCCTTCTTCTCATTCTTCCTTTACTTATGAGTCTTTTCGCTAGCGACCTCTACTTCCAGCCGCTTTCATCAGATGTCGCCCTCGCCGTACGCAACGTCCGCGGCAAACACCTTGGGCAACTTATCACGGTGCGGGGCATCGTCACACGTATCAGCGAAGTCAAACCTCTCTTGCTCGTCAATGCCTACACTTGCGACAAATGCGGCGCTGAAATCTTCCAGGACATCTCCCAAAAACAATTCACACCCCTCACCGACTGTCCCTCGACCGCGTGCAAAGACGGTGTCGGGCGCGGTGCGTTGCATATGCAGACACGTGCGAGTAGGTTTAGCGCGTTCCAGGAGGCGAGAATTCAAGAGATGGCGGATCAGGTGCCGGTGGGGCATATACCGCGTTCGATGATTGTGCATCTATATGGCGGTCGGACGAGGGCGATCACACCTGGAGATGTTGTCCATGTTGGTGGAGCATTTTTGCCGACGCCGTACACTGGGTTCCAGGCTATTCGCGCAGGGTTGTTGACGGACACATATCTCGAGGCTCACTCAATTACGCAGCTGCGAAAGCAGTACGACGAGATGGAGGTGACGGCCGAAGTCGAGATGGGGATCGAGCGGTTGAAACGCGATCCAGCCTTGTATAGCAAACTCGCCGCGAGTATCGCGCCCGAGATTTATGGCCACGAGGACGTGAAGAAGGCGTTGTTGCTGCTGCTCGTTGGAGGGGTGACCAAGAACGTTGGGGACGGGATGAAGATTCGAGGCGACATTAACATCTGCCTGATGGGTGACCCTGGTGTGGCCAAGTCGCAATTGCTCAAGTACATTTCTAAGATTGCGCCGCGGGGGGTTTACACGACCGGCAAGGGTAGTTCAGGGGTGGGCTTGACGGCCGCTGTGATGAGGGATCCAGTGACGGACGAAATGGTACTTGGTGAGTAGACTATCCGAGTTTATTGGGTGGAGTCTGAATATGTATACAGAGGGCGGTGCACTTGTCTTGGCTGACAATGGCATCTGCTGCATTGACGAATTTGACAAGATGGAGGAGGCGGACCGCACGGCAATCCATGAAGTAATGGAACAACAAACCATTTCTATTTCGAAAGCCGGGATTACTACCACCCTCAACGCACGCACTTCGATTGTCGCAGCAGCGAACCCGCTGTATGGCCGCTACAACCTCAAAGTGTCGCCAGTGGAGAACATCAACCTTCCTGCGGCCCTGCTGTCTCGTTTCGACCTGATGTTCTTGATTCTGGACAAGCCATCGAGGGACGAGGACGAGCGGCTAGCGCAGCATGTTACTCACGTACACATGCACGGGCGGCATCCCGAGCTCGAGTTTACGCCAGTAGAACCAACATTGATGAGGTGGGTGCCCAAGCATTGTTGGTAGGATAAAACTCATGGGTGGACAGACACTTTATTGCTCAAGCACGACAAAGGCGGCCGGTGGTTCCTCAAGGAGTGTCAGAATACATTGTCCAGTCCTACGTACGCTTACGAAAAGAGCACAAAGAGCAGGAGGAAGAGAACAAAACTCATTCTTACACGTCGGCTCGAACACTGTTGGCGGTGCTTCGGTTAGCGCAAGCGCTCGCCCGGCTACGGTTCGCAGAGACGGTAGAATCGGCCGATGTGGACGAGGCACTACGGTTGATGGAAGCAAGCAAAGAGAGCTTGGAGGAGCATACTGAGGATGGCGGAGACGGCGACCGTACAGCGACGAGCAGGATTTTCAGGCTGATGAAGGGAATGGCGACACAGCCCACTCGAAGGAGGCTGGGCCGTGGACCTGGCGGGGAACGTAACATGGATGTCGACGAAGATGACGAAGATAGCGAGATGATGCAGGTCGCGATGGTGGATCTACGTGCACGCGTGCTCGCCAAGGGATTCACAGAGACGCAGCTCATGGATGCTATCCAGCAGGTAAGCGCCAACTCGAGTCGCGTCGGGATCTTGACTGAACATCCGCCAACAGTACGAGGCTATCAACATCATTACGCGGTCGGCAAATGGGCAGTATGTGCGGTTTGTGGACGTAGACGAGGAGTAAGAACGCTTATGATGTACATACGGATGTTCTTGTAATTGGCAATTGTCCCATGTGCTCTGATTAACTCCCTACCTCTTCTTGCTGGCATCCACCATCCCTACCATGCGCTCGACCGGTTTCGCAGCGCTCGCCATCGCGCTGGCCCTAGGGTCAGCAGCCACACCGGCGCGACGGACCTACGCGACGCACACATACTATGTTCTCCACCACGACCCAGGCGCTGCGGACGTGTCCTCCGTGGTTGCCGCACTTGGCGCGGAGATCGTCGAGCAAGTCGGCGAACTCGCTAACCACTGGCTCTTGCGTGTGCCAAAGCATGCTGATCAAGTTATGCACAAGAGGGGAATGCACACACACGGAATACGCAGCCTTGAGCCCCAAGTGCTGCGGCAACGTACCAAGCGAGGCGCGATTCCTCCCGTTCCGCGCGCGAACCTATCAACCGTCCAGCAAATTAGAGATGCGCTGGAGATTCGTGACCCGTCGTTCGATAAACAGTGGCATTTGTTCAACACTATTTCTCCGGGAAACGACCTCAATGTATCGGGTGTTTGGGACATGGGGATCACTGGGAAGGGTGTGACCGCTTGTATTGTTGACGACGGATTAGATTTCGAGAGTGAAGATCTCTCCCCCAACTTTGTAAGTAGTCTGTGCTTGCGTTGGCGCCCGCTAACGGACCGAAAAGTTTGCGGAAGGGTCGTACGACTACAATGACCACGAACCTCTGCCTAAACCTAAACTATCAGACGACCAACACGGCACACGCTGCGCTGGAGAGGTCTCTGCCGCGCGGAACGACCTCTGTGGTGTAGGAGTTTCCTACGACGCCAAAATCGCTGGCGTTCGCATTCTCTCGGGTCCCATTTCTGACGCGGACGAAGCTGCATCGCTCAACTATGCGTACCAAAAGAACCACATTTATTCCTGCTCTTGGGGGCCACCCGACGACGGTAGATCAATGGAGGCTCCTAGTTCGCTCATCGAAAAGGCAGTCGTGAACGGCGTACAAAAAGGACGTGGCGGCAAAGGTTCCGTTTTCGTATTTGCGAGTGGGAACGGTGCAGGTTCCGACGACCAATGCAATTTTGACGGCTACACCAACAGTATTTTTTCGGTTACTGTCGCAGCGGTCGACGTTAAGGGCTTGCACCCATACTACTCCGAATCTTGCGCCGCCAATATGGTTGTCGCGTATAGTTCGGGTGGAGGACAAAACATCGTGCGTCTTTCCTTCGTGGTTTAGACGTAACTCATGTGTCATTTCCAGCATACTACCGATATAGGTAAACGAAGGTGTACTTCGAGTCACGGAGGAACCTCTGCCGCCGCTCCTCTAGCCGCTGGCGTCTTTGCGCTCGCTCTCCAGGCCAGGCCGGAACTTACGTGGCGCGATATCCAGCACTTGTGCGTGCGCACAGCCTTGCAAATCAACCCAGCGGATCCAGACTGGGAGCACACGGCCGCCGGGCGACCCTACAGCTACAAATACGGTTATGGTAGCATCGATGCATGGCTATATGTTCAGGCCGCCAAGACATGGGACCTGGTCAAACCGCAAGCGTTCATGGAACTCAAGCCGACCCTATTGGGTGGCGCGGATATTTCACGTGCATTTTGGGGCGAAATGAAGGGTGGCGTGCTTATTCCCGAGGGAGGCGTGAAGAGCGAGGTGGAGGTTACGGCAGCCATGTTGCACGAGCGGAACTTTGAGAAGCTCGAGCAAATCACTATTAAAGTGTGGATCACGCACGGGCGGAGAGGAGACGTGGAGGTAGAGCTTGTCAGTCCAAAGGGGATCAAGAGTATTCTGGCTGCGAAGCGGCGGTACGACCAGGACGAGAAAGGATTCCCCGGATGGAGGTTCATGACTCTCAAGCATTGGTGTGTGACTAGCCGTGATGCCCCACCACCGATATTCACCTTTCCTCAGGGATGAAGACCCAGTCGGGAAATGGACGATTCGTGTGTCTGACCAACATACGGACACGCACAACGGATCCTTCCTGGGTTGGGGTATGAGCTTCTTTGGCTCTGTCATTGATCCCTCTAGGGTTGAGCTCTGGACGGTCCCCGACGATCCTATTGACCCAGCCACGGTTCCCGCAACCCCCGCTTCCACTACATCATCAGGAACCGCGAGCGCCACAAAACAGCACCCCAAACCAACTGAACACTTGCCAGGCGACCACGACACAGCTGAAGGCGAAGCGCATAAACCATCATTCAACACAACTAACCCCGCAACCGGAAACCCGAACAACTCGACTGTGCCCGCCCAGCCTACGCCAGATGAAGGCTACTTTTCGCACATGACGGACCTACTCAAATCCCAGACGTGGCTGTTTGCTGCACTAGGCGCCGTCGTGGTCTTTGTTCTCGGCGCGGGCGTGTGGTTGTACAGGCGTCGGATGAACAGGAGGCGCGAGTATGCGGCGCTTGGTGGGGACGACGTTGCGATGAGCCAGGTTGGTCGTGCTGGAGCCGGCGGTGGGACTAGGGAATTGTATGATGCGTTTGGAGAGTTGAGTGATGGGGAGAGTGAGGCGGACGAAGAGGCTGCGCTTAGAGGGCGGGAGAGGGGACGGGAAGGGTTGCAGTACCACGATGGTTTCTTGGACGATGAAGAGGACGAGCATGAGAAGGTTAGGCAGGAGCGATACGTTGATGTACCCGAGGGCGAGGAGTCGGGTCATACCGCTGGGCAGGCAGGCGCTGGAACGAGGTCACCGGGGGAGGATAGTTGGGAGCATGCATCGCAGACCCTCGCGAGGTAGTGGGAAGGTGTTAATACTTTTTTGGATATAAATTTACATAACTTCTTTCAAATTAAGCTACAGGTTGGGGAGAAGACCCCTTCTAGGCAGAACGAGAGTCGAATAGGCGTTGCAACTGGTTCACAAAAGGCCGCTAACAGAACCTTTCGGAGATGAGACTCCCACACAGAGTACTAGTTCTCAGGCCTATAAACACTATTAGATGTAAGACTAGTTAACATTGTTGGGCAATAACCACCAAAAGCATACGAAGCAAGACATGCAATGCGCGCATATATGCTATATCCGGGGTGTACAACCACCCAAGTGTAGTTGTCTTCTTACTCCCACCACTGTGGTGTCGTTTGGGTTGAGTAACCCGCTCGCGCTGACTTGGTACGTTCTTTATACTCGCGCTTAGCTACCTACACTTACGCTACTCCGAGCAAGTTAGGCTACTTTTATAAAACCGCCCTCCCCTACATCTGAAACGCCGCGGAATAAATGACTGTTACGAACGAGATCTTTTATAGTATCAGTACTCACAAACCACCATCGGACCTGCCGCATTCATTGGGCGTTTTGTAAGTCCCTCAGTGGCACAGATCGCAACAGGGGACAGTCTTGACAGGTATCACCGGGCAACTCACGTGATAGTGGCTTTTTTTTTTCTTTTTTTTTGGTATGCACATTTATACTGCTACATGATCTACACGTCAAAACGCAGTGTGAAGTCCGAAGCCGAACGAGAGGACGAAACGGGAACAGACAGTCCTGAGGGGCCGTAAGGGCGAGAGAAACGGGAGTACAAGAGGTAGGGGGTAAATACTAAGTCAAGGTATATACGGGGCCGTAAGGCAGGGAAAGGGGGGCGGCGTTAGGCACGCGAACGGCCCAACAGCCAGAGGTGTAACTACGTCTAACTACCTACGTACAAAGGGGCCACTGGGGCGTATGTTCACGTGATAGTGGCTGAGATAATTTTGTTTGGACGTGCGGCAAACAAGTGGACCAGTGGGCCGAGCCGCTTCAAGCCTTGGAGTCACTCGAAAGCATTAGGTTTTTCGAAATGGAATGGGATGAAGTAGTTGCAGTACTAGAACGTCTCAAGCTACTTAGTACCAGGGGGGCCAGTTCGCGTTCGCCTCGAGCACATACACGACATAAAACTAGACGAACTGGCTAGGGTAGAGAACTCCGGCCCTATCACCTCCACCGAACTCGTCGATCGCATTGATGGAATGGGCGGGCGATGTAACAGCCCTGATGCCGGGTCTCAACATCGTTGCCAATCCCAAGCAGAAAACGGATCAAACTGTAAGAACCAGTTACCTCCTCTCTGTCTGAAAATGGGCTCTAACTCTTCGCCGCTTCAATGCAGACTCTAATCCCAGTTCTTTCGATTACAGTGACGAATCCACGTCGGACGAGTTGAGCTCTGATGCATCTGAACTCAGCGGTGACTTGTTCATTCTCAACGGCGAGGAGGGTGAAGATGAGAGCGACGACGGTGAGGGGGATGAAGATGACGGCGAGGGAGATGAAGATGACGACGGCGAGGAAGATGAAGATAGCTAGGCGCCTGGCCAAGCTTGCGCTTATCTATTTTCACACAGACACAAGGAGAAACCGCTTGCTACCTAAGCAGAAATAAAGGAACCGATACTCGTCGCACATTTCATACAGTTCTTATTACTAAATTTGGCCTTCTACATGCCAGTAACTAATGTATGCTGCAGAATAAAACAATTCAAACTTCGCTCGACTTCAATACACTCAAGCTTATTACCAGCCTGCGGTGTACACTTGCCATCTTACTAGAGCTTGCTGACATTAAATCGATATCATGAAAGCGTAAATACGCTACACTGGCATGTCGCAGATATGTAACTTTATTCAAATCAGAGATGTAGTTGGTCTTGCGCTCTTTGCCCTGATTTCTCATGTCATATATACCTTTTCGGCCCGGCTGGAGTTGTCTCGTTTGAGTTTGTTAGGTATCCACGCTCCGACACGAGCGCAGGGAGGTCGATGCCCACTGTATGGCCACAACAGAGGGCATGTACGACATCCTATGTTTGATAATATGCCGCCAGTATCCGGAAGAAACAATCATGGTTATCCGCTCGGGTTAATGCTCACTCCTGTCGTAACGCGGAGAGTATGGGCGGCCGCGGAGGCCAACCACCGCGAGGGCAACGTTGGTGCACGTCCATTGATGGTGCATCAAAGTACACACCTGAACTATCTACGGTTCGCACTCCGTATTCATTCTCGAACGTATTGAAATTAATAATATACTTTGGAAAAGTCGAAGTGATGCATACCTCCGCGGCTGCCAGACATCCCAAACGTATCATGGTTCCAATTCGCGAATAAGTACTGGTACAAAAGCCTAACCGGAGGCATATGCACATGTGCCAAGGAAACGTCAACTCAGTTTACGACTGGCGGCAAAGTAACTCATAGCAACCAACCCACCGACACGTCCTTCGTCTCATTCGACACCACCGCCTCTCAAGCAAGGACCACACCACAGGGCTTGGATTTTATGTAACGCTAACCTTAGGCTAACCATTATATTCCCGCGGAATGCGCAAACGCTTGTCTTCCATTTCAGAACGCATACATACACAGCCACAATTCACCTCCTGACCCCTATTACTTAAACGTCCAACGGCCCCTGTTGACCAACGCGTGCGCCCTTTAGCCTCTGAAGCTTTCTCGACCATACCCTTCGTTTGTTATTCGCTCTTTATTTTAATTCCTTTTGTTTAACCTGGGGCGAGCTTTGAATTCTGTGTTTAAAGTCGCTCCAAATCGTTGCTCGACAAACCTGAATCGCGTCATATAAAATGTGCGTACGTGTTGGAGGGTAGGGTGTATTGCTCATAAAAATTGCTGAGGTTTAGTCTGTCAGCCTGCTACTCATCTAGCTACCTCTCACCATCATACCCATTCGTTCAATCATGGGCGAGTTCCCGGACCCAGCGATTCATGGGGACCCCGTATCAATCTCAACCTCAGCGCCTGCATCTGCATCTGAACCTTCCGTTCCATCGAGTGAACCCAGTTCCGTGCAACCTAGTCTGACTCTTGTCAGTACGAGCTCTACGCGTGTGGTGAGTTTAGGAAAGACGATACGGGTTTGCGAAGTGCTGATGTTTGGTTGGGTGAGGTGGAAACGAGTAGCGAGGCGGAGATGTCTGTGGTGGTTACGACTAGTGCGGACACAACGACGAGTAGAGCAGTGGAGAGTACGATGGCCGTGGTGACAAGCACAAGGCAGAGTAGTCTCGTGGCGGTTACGACCTCGACAATCCAGTCGACAAGCTCCCGGCTCCAGACGAGTGTGGCCGCGACTCCCACAACAACCTCTTTTGCGCTCATGTCATCCACCCAGCATACCATGTTCAGTCTCCGGACGACTGGGAAACCCTCGACGTCTCCAGCTAGTACGAGCACTCGCCCAATTATGACACCCACTCCCACATCCACGTTTAAACCTGGAGCGCCGACGGAACTCGTATCTGCCAATTCGCGTTTATCGTTTGGGGAGATTGTGGGCCTGGTGGCGCTTGTAACTGTGATGCTGGGTGCAGTGGGGTGGTGTGTCGTGCTTGGACCCCGTCGGGCGTTGCGCAAGGTCGGAATTGGGAAAAAGAAGAGCTGGGAGAGGGGGAGGGGGGAATATGAAGAGTGGGAGGATGGGGAAAAGCCAGAAGACGACGGGATACGGGTGATTGTAGGTGCAGGCAGCGACTGGTGGAGTCTACGGGCGCCTGCTGGCGCGCTGGGGAGTCGGATGAGCAGCGTGTCGGTGGGCGGGCCGGGGATGGCGGGTGTTGGCGCGGGCAGTCGTATGGCGCAAAATACAAGCGAGGATCCAAGCGCGGGCAATCTGACGCCTGAAGATGCGCGCCAGAGCCCTGAGCCCGAGGCGCGCAGGACGGTTCGCAGCGGGTGGTTTGCAGCAAGCATGGTCCGCGGCGCGAGTCTCCTCTCGCTCGGGAGCGTGCTCAAGCCCGAGCCGGCCGTCAGCCGCGTCGGGCAAGGGTCAGCTGGGCGTCGGTTCCAAGAGCTGTACCGACGCGAGCGGGCGACGGAGATGGGGGAACGCGCGCTTCGGGTGCCGCACCCGGCAGTGAGGCGTCCCAGCCGGCTTGGCACGATCCCGGCGATCCTGGTGCAGGACGCGACGCTGCCGAGTCTGTCGAGCGCGAGCCATGTCACGGGGGGGTACGATGCAGACGTCGAGCGCATATAGTTTATTGTCGTAATCATGTGTAATTATAATTGTGTTGGATATGGGATGTGTCTGTATTACATAAACTGTGAGAAAGTCGGGTGTGATGCGAGCGATTTGCCTACGTGTTCTTGTATCCGCCGACGATAGACGACCGACCTGCCACTTATGGCTGACGCTCCGCCCGCCGATGCGCTCTTTGGCGATGCCGACGATGATGTGTTCGGCGCTGCTACTAGTGCCCATGCCGCGAGTGGCCTTTTTGACGCCGACCCACAACAGCAAAAACCTGTGCACGACTCCTCGACAGATATTGCTGGCGTGTTTGGCGCGCTGAGTGGGGATGCCGCAGACCCATTTGCGAGCGTGGGGACTGGAGCTGGTGCAAGCGGTAGTGCCGACGCTGGGGCGAATAGCGTGCTCGACGATTATGCGAGTCAAGGCTGGTACGACGACGATGGCAAGTTTCATTTGTATGAGGACCCGGCCGAGAGCTATGTTGCTCCCGCTACCAGTGAGTTGGCTGAGAGTGTTCTTTTTGCTCGACGTGGGTCGCGTGTGGGTGCTGACGTCAGGGCAAATGTATTACAGCCACTAGCACAACGACCCACACGCAGACAAAGAGTTATACCCCCAATGCTTACGCGCCTACGTCGCACACTCCTCAGACGACTCGGGGTTCGTATGCACCCCCGGCGGCGGATTCAGGATATGCGCCGCCCCCGGCGGCGTCGGGTCCATATGCTCCTCCGGCGACGAATGCGCACGCGCCCCAAGCGAACAAATATGCCCCTCCTCCGACCAACGCGTATGCGCCTCCAGCGAATGCTTATACGCCGCCTACGAATCACTACACATCAACAAACGCCTACACGCCTTCGACAAATTCCTCTGCGCCTTCGACCAATACATACGCGCCTTCGACGAATTCCTATACACCTTCGACAAATACCTATGCGCCCCCTGTAAAGGCATATGCACCCCCACCTCCACCAAGCTCATATGCCCCCCCTCCTCCAGCGGCATACACCAGTGCAGCTCCACCTCCATCCGGCTATGAGCACCTCAAATACCGCTCCGCATCGGCAAACGCGTATGACCCGCCCATCCCTGCCGCCCGGCGCAGGTTTGACAGCACCGCCAGTTCCGCCTCGGCTGGTTCACCTGCCTTGACTGGTCCGTTTGGGCAGACTACATTTTCCCCGGCGCAGCCCGCGTATGGACACCTTGGGCATGGTGCTCCCCCGCCGCCTGCGCCTGGTCCGCCGCACGGGAGGAACAGAGTGGGATCGCAAGGAAGTGTCCTTTCGAGTGGGGCGCCTCAGCGCACTCTGAGTCCTGCTGACGCACTTGGGCCTGGGCGGGTCGGGTCGCCGCTTGCGGGACCTGCGAGGGTGGGGAGTCCGCTGGTGAGGAGCGCGTCGCCTTATGATCCTCCTGCGCCTGCTGCCGGCTCAACTGCGTCCCCTGTTGCGGGTCCTGGGGCCAGCGCGCATCCGCCTCCTGCACCACCGAAGCAATCGTACGGACCTCCGCCTGCGACGGGTACCAAGAGCGCGTTCGACCCGCCTCCACCGCGTACTGGAACAAAGAGCGCGTTCGATTCACCGCTCACTGGAAGGAAAAACGCATTTGATCCTCCATTGACTGGGCGCAAGAACGCCTTTGACCCGCCTCTTACAGGCCGCAAGAATGCCTTTGACCCGCCCCCGCCCCGAACAGGGACGAAAAGCGCGTTTGATCCACCTACGTCTCGAACTGGTCCACCACCGATGCAGCGCCAAGCGAGTCACCCCCATCACGGCGCGCCTCCGCCCATGACTCCCAATTTGGGCGTGACTGGGTCGATGTTTGCACCTCCGCCGCGTCCTAAATCGGCGTATGATCCACCGCCAGCTCGACCTGCGTCGGGAGCTGGGGGGAGGTATGGACCGGGGTTGGATACGTCATCTTCTGCTGCGCCCGTGGGCCCCAGAAGTGCGCCGGGAGAGGAACAGAGTAGTGCGGATATGGATGGGCGCGGGAGCTTGGATGGGGCGGATAGCGGGTACAAGTCGAGGACATCGATGTCGAGTGAACGGGCGTGGATGGATGAGGCGGGTGGTGCGGACCCAGAGGGTGGGGTGGGTGAGCAAGATCCTGAGGGTGGATCGGGGCCTAGGATCGAAGAGATGGGTGGCGATCCCGAGGGCGATCCTGAAGGTGGAGCAAACGAGTACGACGAGGCTGCGGACCGGACGCTCGTTGCGCCTTTGCTTGGGATTGTTGGACCGAAGATTACGGCGACGGCGCCAACACCAATTGCGAGTCCGGGCAGGACCAATGTCGAGTTTGAGGATCCAGAGGGTGGAGAGTCTCCTTATGTTCCTGCTGCGCTTCCTCGCACGGCCTCTCCATCCGTTATTTCTCGGACGGCGCCTCCCGCCGCTCCACCTGCTCCTCCCGCGGCCAGAACGATGAGTCGCACCACGTCGGTCTCGTCCACCAGCGAATCTCCTTACGGGCACAAGATGTCGCCATCAATCTCGAAGCGCCCTGCCCCGGTTGTGGTCGAGCCTCCGCAAGCGGGTAAATATGTAGTAGACACGCAGCCGTATACCCCGATGTATGGTGCGTCGCCTTATTCGGATGTCCAGGTGAGTAAATACTGGGTTATCTGAGGAGGTGTGCTGACGGGTGGGTTTAGACCTCACCGCCAAAGAAACTGGCCAGTGCAGACCCGTACGCGCCGACGAACAAGCCTGCGGACCCGTATGCGCCAACGAACAAACCAGCTGCGGATCCGTACGCGCCAATGCATAAACCTGCGACTGATCCATTCGCTCCAGCCAAAGCTGCCGAGCCCCACCCGCCATCCAAGTTTACAGGCGGGCCAACCCAGCGTGTGACGTATTCTCCTCCGAACGGGCTCGCGCGAGTGTACACGCCTCCACCGGCCAGGAATGGTACATTGAGCAGCCGAAAGTCGTCGCTGGCGAGCGTAAAAGACGCGTATGCACCCGCAAAGGATCCGTACGCCCCACCCGCGCCTGCCAAAGATGCCTATGCCCCTCCGAACAAAGACCCATATGCTCCGTCGACAAACGCGGATCACTATGCGCCTCCCAAGGCCATGCCGCGAGATATCAAGCGTCCAGCTTCGACGGCATACGATCCTCCTATGCCTGCTGTACCACAGCAGCCCCACGCCTCTTCGTATACGCCTGGCGTACCTGCTCAGATGTATGCCCCGCGTCGTGACTCACGCGCACAAGACCACGGTGACGCGTCCGACTATGAAGGTTCGGGCGGGTACGTCTCGCGCTACAACTATTCTTCCGTAGACCCCTACCAGCCAAACGGCACGCCCGCGGCATATGTTCCCGTCAATAACGGCACCGACCCACTTGGACGACACGACTCGCGCGCGCCGGTTATCGTATTTGGGTTTGGCGGACGTCTGATCACGAGTTTCCCTGGGCTGAGCGAGCTCACGGGCGGATTCGATGTGTCCCTCGGGCGCAAGGCTGCGCCGATCCAGATTCGTACGCTGCACAAAATTATCCCCGAGAGTGCTGTGGAGAACTCCACGGCGGTGTTCCCCGGGCCGTTGTTCTCGGACCCTGGGTCGCCGACGAAGAGTTTGGTGAGCGTTGCTGCGGGTGGGTCGGGTGCAAAGACGAAAAAGGTGGCTGTGATCAAGTATCTTGGAGAGCGGGCGGAGGAGATCGAGCGTGGATTGGGTTATTTGGCTGTCGACGCGGGTGTTACGCCTGGGCCGAGTGAGAGGAGCAAGGCCGAGGGAAAGCTTGTGCTTGTTTTGTTGTTGAAGATCATGGTTGAGAGTGATGGGAAATTGTCGGGAACGTGAGTTGTGCGCTCTGGTAGGTTGGCTTGTGCTAACCGCTTTTTGAGTAGTCCTGCAATCGACGCAGCGGTCAGGCATGCGCTTGTGCCAAGGCTAGCATCCGCACCCACCATCACGAGCCCCAACTCCCAGACTGCGTCGTTTTCACTTGCGTCGACTCTTGATGTTACCATTAGTCCCCCAAGTAGCCATCTCCCAAGCTCAAGTGACTCGCCGGTCGCGACGTACAAAATCAAGCCTGCCGCGCTCGACAAGATCCAAGAGTTTTTGCTCCAGGGCGAACGACGCGCGGCGTACCACTACGCACTCGACGAACGTATGTGGGCGCACGCGATGCTCATTTCGAGCTCTCTCGACAAGGAGGCTTGGAAGGAGGTCGTGAATGAGTTTATCCGAGCCGAGTTGGGTGTGCGAACGGACCAGAAGAAGCCCGCACCATTTGGAGGCGATCCGTCTGTCGCGAATGGGCGTGAGCCGTTGCGAGTTGCGTATAGTTTGTTCGCGGGGCAGGGGGCTGCAGCCAGTAAGTAGTTGGTGGTTGGGAGTGCGAGGAATTGGGACTGACGAGAGTTGTAGTGCAAGAATTGCTTCCGCCCAAGAACCTTGCGAGGGCTGGGGTGGATTCGTTGATGCCTCCAACCATGTCCATGATGCACGCGACACCGATATCACCAAACTTCCCTCAGCCGGTGTTAACGTCGAATGTACCAGCGCCAGCCTTGCTACAGTGGCAAGAGATCGCGGCAACAATTCTTTCGAACCAGGGTGACTCGTCGGCGTTGACCGCGTTGGGAGATTACCTGATCTCGAACAAGTGGACTGAAGCCGCTCACGTCTGGCGAGTCGTTCAACCTTATCGTGTTTTTCACTCAATTCTGAACTTTCTTTAGTTATCTCTTGTCTCCTGCGACATCACCCGTTGGTGGAATCTCGACTCCCTCGGTGCGCATGGTCTTGCTTGGGTCCGAGAGCCCAAGCGTGTCGCGTAATTTCGAAAAGGACGACGACGCGATTATCTTTACTGAAATTGCAGAGTACGCCCACTCGCTCCCTCAGGCGGTCAAAGGTCAGGAGGCGTACGCTGGGGTCCCTCACTTGCAGGCGTACAAGCTCATCCGCGCGGCGCGATTGACAGAGATGGGCCATTTGTCCTTGGCTACACGGTGAGTGGTGGTGCCGCTATACGCTACCGTAGTGTTGATCCTGTTGAATAGATACTGCGAGGCTATCGCCACTAGCACACGCACGTTTGGTCGGCCTTCGCCATTCTTCACCCCTTGTTTCGTTGAACAGTGCAAAGAGCTCAATGACCGTCTCTCTGGTGTTCCTCAACTAGACGGCTCAGGCTCTTGGATCAGCAAAAAAGGAGGCAAGCCCAGTCTTGACTCGATCGGTACCTGGATTACTGGAGGACTCACTAAACTCATTGCCGGTGACGGAGAAGAGGTTGTTTCGCCACCTTCTGACCAGGGCCCCAAGGCCGAATCTGGCGCCTTCTCGCACTACAGTGCAATTTCGTCTGCCAACACAAGCCAGACGCCATCGCCCAACGCCTCGGTCGTCGGCTTGCCGCCTACGCAGCCTGGGATCCCTCCGCCGCGACGGTCTGGGTCAGCCATGGCACGACCTGGTTCTGCGGCTGCGCTCCGGAACGGGACGCATCATCACCCGCACCCGACAGACCGCGCCTCATCTGCGATGGATCACCTCCGTCCCCCGGCGAACAAGTCGTCACCATTTGTACCAACTCAGGCATTCTCGGCTAGCGCGGCCACTACGACATTTTACCAGGCTGACATCGGATACCGTGCTGGCGTGCAGGAACCAGCAAAAATGTCGGCTGTGGAGGAGGACCCGAGCACTGGTTCTAGCTCGGGGACATATACGCCGTGGTGGGGCGGGGCGGACGAGTCTAGCGGGCCGACGCCGACGGCCACAACCTTTTTCCGGGTGGAAGATGCTCCCGAGAGTGCTGACGCTGGGGGCGGAGAAGGATTTGTCTCCCTGATGGATACATTCTCGCCTATGCCATCACCCGCTCTTGCTGCGTCGAGTTCGTTCAGGTCGACTCCCCACCCAGTGGAGGACGAGGACGAGGAAGACCTCGGCTTTGGAAACTCGAAAAGGCCGAAGGGGGAAGAGAAGACTGACGACGAGAGCGACAAGGACAAGGGGAAGGGGAAGGTGGGGGAGAAGAAAAAGGAGGAAGAGCCCAAGAAGGATCCGAAAGAGGCGGCCAAGGGACCTGGTGAGTAACGGTCCCCAGAAAATGACAAGTTACTAATCAACAACAGAGCTCAAGCCCGCGACGTCGTGGATCGGACGGTGGTGGTCTCGCAAGGAGAGCGATTCGCCTGGCCCTGTGAAGGCGAACCTCGGCGAGCAAATGTCCCTGGTGTACGACAAGGAGCTGAAGCGCTGGATTAATCCTAATGTAAGTCTCCATATCTTTCCGGACATGCTACATGATTAACACGATATACAGGCACCCAAACCAGACCCAGTCGCTGCACCTCCGCCACCGCCTTCAAGAACCCCCTCTCGCACTCAGACCAGCTCGCCGGGTCCCGGACCTGGGCCGTCACCCCTAGGGCGCACATCCGTTGAATCTACCCCACCTACTCGGCCCCAGTCAGCCAACGGCCTCGCCCCTCCGCCGAGCGGGGGTAGCACTGGCCCACGACGAGCGCGCTCAACACTCAACGAGTCATTCGGACCTGGCGGAGATATTTCGAGTTCTAATGAAGGTTCACGAACTAGTACGCCGCCTACGAGCGTGCGCGGACAGACGCCCGCCGGAAAACGAAACATTCGCAGCCGATATGTGGACGTGTTCGCCGAACCGCCCCCGTCGCCTTCGACATGATCTTTGCTACCGCTTTTGTTCTTGTTTCTTTTCGCTTTAATATTTGTAGACTTTGTGCCGTACATGACGACATGCTCTTTGGTGATATTACTATGTGTTTTACCTGCGATAATTCTGATGTCTTGTGCTTCCGTTTTCACATTCTATTTGGGCCCGTTGTGAGGGCGCTACCGAAAGGGCCAACTCTCCTTTGATGCCACCACACCATCCTCCGCCACCCCAAATCCCGGGCCGTCTGGTTGAGGACCGGGAAAAAGCTACCCAACTGAAGAAACACGTCGCCGATTTGTGCGGGGTCGACAACTTGAGGTAATGGCAGAAATAATTAGGGTTTGAGCAGCGGCTGACACTTGGTCAGATTCATCGGGAGTCAACCAGTCAGCTTTGGCTCGCGGGACCTTGCTAGACTTGAAAGGGAAGAGTAAGTCGGTGGCGAGACTTTATTGTTCTGCGAGCTTATCCCCGACAGCTATTGGGTGTGCGAAAAGTCGGACGGGATCCGCGTGCTGGTCCTCATTGTCAGCTTTCCGTCAAATGATCAAGAGGTTTACCTGGTACGACCTGTTCGATCTGTGCTGGAGAGGACGGTTGTTGACGAAGCCTTAGATTGATAGGAAAAACAACTACCGACAGCAAGAAGGCCTGTTCTTCCCGCACTATACGGACCCACGACGAGCGCTCGGGACCACGTTGCTCGATGCCGAACTTGTGATGGATTATGACCCCCAGACGAAGCAGGTTCGTTCGTAGTCTGTTGGTGTCCGAGTGTGCGCTGCTGACGTGGTTCCACGACACAGGAAACGCTAAACCTGTTAGTATTTGACTGTATGGTTGGGGATGCGCAGAACTTGATGTCCAAGTCGTTGACATCCCGGTACGGGGTGAGCAGGATGTATACTTGGAGACTGCAAGGCTCATATATCATTTTAAACAGCGCCTGATGGAATGGGTGGACAAACCGTATCAAACTATGCTCAAGGAGCATCCTGCGATGAGAGCTCATCAACCGTTCAGGTGTGTCTCTCCGCCCATGCCTCCTAGTCATTATACCCAGCCAGCTAACGCCCTCTTTGCCTCGACTCGTCTTCCAGAATCCAAGTTAAAAAGATGGAACGCTCATATAGCGTCGAAATGGTCCTCACGCAGACAATCCCTACGCTAAAACACGGCAACGACGGCCTCATCTTTACGTGCGCAGAATCGGGATACGTGATTGGTACAGACCAACGAATGTATGTTTCTCTCCCATCCTACTATTTCTCGCTCACGAGCGTTGCTTCAGACTCAAATGGAAACCTCCTTCCGAGAATTCGATCGACTTCAAGCTCGAGTTGAGGTTTCCTCCGTTGGCGGGGCACCCCGAAGAGCCGGACTATACGGCCAAGCCTCTGTTTCAGTTGCTTGTGTGGACGGGTGGGAAATCGTATGAGCATTTTGATACGATGGTCGTGGACGATGCGCAGTGGGAGGCGTACGTGGCGCCTCTTGCTCTTAGACCTGAAAGTTGTTAACGCAGTTCTCTCGTGCAGCTGGAAATCGTCCGGAGAACAGTACGACGACCGTGTAGTCGAGGTCACTTGGGACAGCGTAACCCAAAACTGGATATGGCACCGATTCCGAGACGACAAGGAGCACGGGAATCACCAATCGGTCGTGGGCAGTATCCTGGAAAGCGTTCAGGATGGCGTCGAGGCTGAGCAGGCATGTTTTTCCTTGCTCTCGAGGTAGTTGAAAGCTCACGCTATCTCGACATAGTTGATCAGCCATGCGAATACAATACGTACGAATTGGAAGGAACGAGAAAAAGCTGTGGCGTCTGCACCTCACCCCCACCCGCCACACGGGCACGGGCACGGACCCCCTGGCCATTATGGAGCTCCTGGGTACGGGTCGCACGGGGGTCCGGCGTTTGTTGCAGGCCTGAGGCGATAACCGGGGGGCAGTAATGAGCAGCTATCGGGACGCAATCTATCGTTTTACATGTTTTTTATGAGTGTATGTACTACAAGTGGGGATGTACGAACTATATAATGCGCTGGCATGGTGTATCTACCAAGTTCGGTAATCCGCAGTGCATTTGTTCTCCCCTCTCCACAAAAACAAGCTTTAAAACATGATTTGGTGGTAAACGCCAAAATGCCTCATCGCCCAAATAATACCAAAGGAATCCCGCCTTTTGTATGTCTGATACGCGGCAACTTTGCACCAGATTGCATGCGCAACCTTCCGATAGAAACCTACCACGAACTCTGAACAGACCGCTCACCCGTTCACAATATCCCTCATCCAGCCAAACCCAGCCATCTTCACGCGACCAGACCCCTTTTGTCCAAGCCAGGCAACCACCGCAGTTGGCCGAGACCTAGAGAGAAAGACGTCTCACTCAGCAACCGCAGTTGTCATACTTCCGAGCACGATGGCGACAGATGACCGACATCCCTCCCACCCGCGCTGATTCAGCCGACCTCGGGCGGATATATATAACGCACGGCCTCGCTCCCACCATCATCTTACTTCCCACCACCACATCACCCTTTTGAGATTACCACCATGTCTGAACATACCTACAAGTTCGACGTCGCCGTACGTAGCGTTCCTCGCCCAGCTGCAGAGCTCTCGGTTCTGACTTGATGACGAATAGATGTCTTGCAGCGGCTGCTCTGGTGCCGTCACCCGCGTCTTGGAGAAGGCAAAGGCAGAGGGTGAGCCGCTTTTCCCTTCTCTCTTCTCCCAGACCGATATTCATAATTCCCTAGGTGTCTCCTCGTATGAAGTGAGCCTCGAGAAACAAGAGGTCGTCGTCAAAGGCACCATCTCCTACGATGACGTCCTGGCCAAGATCAAGAAGACTGGCAAGGAGGCAAGTACCCTCGCTACTGCTACCCCGCCGTACTAACGAGCGATTGGCGCGATCAGGTTAGGTCGGGCGAAACCGTCGTCTAGATGATCACCATGACGTCTCGCTATTTTTATGTTATCCTACTAGCTTTGTAACTCGTACAACTTGGAATGTATTCAAAAATCAAGAAAAACATAGAAATGGGAATAGAAGTTCAAACACCGGGGAATATTATACGAAACAGTGTACGTCAAGGAAGTTCTAGGTCCATCGCCATACACAGACATGACGGAAAATGCGGTTAAAACGGTAGAAAAACTGTCCAATATCCAAGCCGTCGGAATCATAAGAGGCTACCACTCGTAGTCTTCCGAAACTGGACAAACAATTAGCATCGAGCATCAGCCTTGCAACAGACGGACATACCCAATTTGATAGCGCCGCTCATGTCTCCCCTCCACACTTTACGCACATCAATTTGGTCCGCGACAAACTTGCGCATCGCAGCATTCAACGACGTCGGCCCGCAGCACGCAACAATAATCTCCCCGCCTGCCCGCTCAACCTCGTCCGCCAAGATCCTCGGCAGCTTGGGCTTACCAGGCCGCGCCATCTCCGCCACGACGCCCACATCCTCCGCCTCGTCCTCGTCCATCTCCAACACGGGCTCGTCCAGTCCACCGACTCCAAACACGGCCGAGCGCGAGTCGTCGTGGCTAAACATGGACGAGGCCACGCTGCTCCGGTACGCCGAGTCCACTGGCAACAGCGGCGGGCGGAGCGTCGGCGAGTCGGTTAAGTTGGCGGCGATCGTGTTGGGCGTCATGAGCGGCGAATGGGGCCACCGGGGTGTTCCGGCCGGCGACGCGCTTCGCGGCGTGTTGGATCCCGACGCCGTGCTGCCTTCCTGCGCATACCGCGGATGAGGAGCAGTCAATGGCTCGTCTGCTCCGCCGCCGAACATGCCCATGACGCTCCTGCGCTTCTCCTCGAGCACAAACTTGGCCGTCACAGCCGCCGCAATCTTTCGCGACTTTGCACGCCGCTGTCGACCTTCGCGCTTGACGCGCTTGCTGAGCTGAGCCTCGGCCGGCGTACGCGTATCCTCTTCACCGTCGAAGTTCGTATAGTCGAGGATGTGCAGACCGATATCACCATCGGTAGGCGCTTCAACAGGCTCGTCCTTGCTAACGCGCCCACCATCCGCATACTCGTAATCGGCCACACTCGGAGAACTGAGCGAGCTCTCCAAGGTGTCGGTCGACATGACCGAGTTGGGCCGGGCGTCGCGCAAGAACCGTGGCGTGGGCGGCACGAGCGAATTGTCGTCGGCTCCGCGGAGTGAGACAACGTCCGCCGGGGTTTGGATCGACGCAAAGTTGGTCACGAAAATGTCAATTTGGAGCGTGTCCTTGTTCGGGACCATTTCGCGGCATCGACGCAAGATCGTAGCGCACCAATTGACATGCGCTAAACCCAGATCGTCAACACCGAGCCCCCCGATCAAAATAATAAAGCACGCACCATACTCGCGAATCATCCATACAAACCTAATTCGCTTGGTCAACGTGCCCGCTTTGCCTTCGACAATCGCCAAGCACAGCGCCTCGAGCACGCTCAGCGCAAACGCGACACCCGACCCACCGGCAACCAACAACGCGGTCGGATACCGTTCCCAGTTTTCACGAATCGAGCTCCCAAACGGCCCGTCGACCGTCGCACGCATCAGCACCCCGCGCCGCCCGCCGCTGGATTTTTGCGCCTGGTGCCCGCTCCCGCGCATGACGTCCTCCCAGAGCGCCTTGGTGAACCCAGCGCGTGCACGGATGATGAGGACAATTTCGCGTCCGCGCGCGCCGACACCGGTTGCGCTCGCGTCGCACGCGCCCGCAATCGTAAACGGATGAGTCGTGAATCGAGACACGCCAGGTACGCACAACAAGACGTGTTGGCCCGGGGCCCACATCATCGGACGTCCAGTGACAATGGTCATACGCACCGTTCGGCCAGGTAAGAGTGCACAATGGGCAAACCCAGGCGGGGGCAACACGCCTTGATGCTGCGCCTCGGCTTGACGTTGAATGAATGGCTTGCTGGGCGAGATACCCGCCCCCTTGACTGGGCCATACGAGAGAGCTTCTTGAGCACCTATCGGACGACGAATCAGCTCTGTCATGCTGTTCCGCGGCTCTCCAGCCGAATCATCCGAAGTCATACTCCACGGTCTCTGCTTAGCTCCTGCAATATCCACGCTGTCTTGATGATGATGTTGCGTTGGCACAAAGTAGTGCGAGAGGTCGTTGGCCTGCTTGTCCTTTTCTTCTAGAACCGTCGAGGCGCTGCTGCTGGCCGGCGCGGTCGAGTTGTGCTCTTGTTTGGATTCAGGCGAGCCCCTGACGCCCATTTCCCAGGTCTCGGCGTTTTTTTCGACGAGGCTCGAGCGGGAGGACCCGGCTACGCGCGCGCCAAAGGACCCCCAGGGGCCGAGTGCACCATTGATCCAGACACCACGTCCCCAGCGCCAAAGCCGCTCGGCTCCCCAGAGCGCAAGGGCGGCCCAACACCAGTGCCATATCTGGGGGAAGTGCAGGGCAGAAAAGATGATGGTGAGTGGGACGAGGATGATATGGGCGACGTAAAACGTCTCGTAGTACCGCGTGCGGATGGGACTTAGCGAGAGGAAGACGAGAAACGTCATGAGTATGTAACCCTACAGAGGTGTCAGTTTAGGCGCGCGGTGTACGGGATAGAAAAACTTGCAATGACGCCGTAAATGAACAACGGGTAGAGCCAGACATAGTCCCATGCGATGCCCAGGTTGAGGCCGTGCCTCTCGTCCCTGCCCAATTGAACGCCCCATGTCGCAACGTGTATGGTGGTGATGACCCAGATGATTCTGCCCGACCACCTGTGCAAAAAGGCGAGCTTGTCAAAGTGCATTTGGGTCGTAAATGGAAGTGCAAAGAGTGCAACGGGCGGTGCTTTCAATGCAAATAAGACACATAGGGGCATAAGAGCAAACGCGATGATGCCGGTACGCCCGCCGGCTGTCCACCACGCTTTTGGAATGGTGTAAGCGGGCTGGCGAGTGGTGGGGGTCGAGGCAATGGGGGCGCGTCGTTCAAACTCGTGCCAGGCTTCGAGGGCGTCCATAATTTCGCGGCGGGCAAGAGCTGGGGCTGTGAGGTTGGACTTGAGGTCCCAGAGCTTGGTGTAGGGCGAGACATAGTCTGGACCGATGCAGCAGAGCAGAGCGGCGGCGACAAAGAGGAGCAAAAGGGCAACGAGCTGGGCATTGGAAGGGAGCGAGTAGGGCTGGCGGTGGGGCTGCTTGCTCTTTCCAATGGCGCGCAAGCTGGCGTGCTTCCTCCATGTGCGGCGCCTGAGCGCAAATTTGCGCCAAAGGACGCCCGCGACAGTTGTGCGACTGGACAAATGGGCGATGCCAACGATGAGGGTAAAGAGAGTGATGACGAGCCAAAGAAGGTAAGCGTATCGGTACGAGGTCGTGCTCATTTTGTGGATGACGAGGTATGTGTTGATCCATTGGTAGCCGTCGATGAATGCGGGAGTCGTGGGGTTGGGATCGCCGTATGCATAGTGGGTCGCGGTCGCGGTATTGGCTGGAACAGCCCCGCCAGTTCCGGTCGCGAGTGGGGGCCGGTAGCTTTGGACGACCGAGGCGGTCTGGGACGGCCTGACGTCCGTGAACGGGACTAGGCGCGGGTCAGCACGATGAGGGGTGCAGAAACTGCAGGCTTACGGGACACAGATGATGTCGACATCGTTCAGGGGTAGGTGGGGGACGTCTGCCGGGGCGTGGGCTTCAATAAATGTGTGGTCGTAATCAGAGGACAAGCATGGGGGAGCGTGGTGGTCGTCAAGTGGGTGTTGGTTCTTCTTGAGCATCTGCCAAGACTGGCTCCTTTGCTGACTCAGCAACTCGTTGGTGCCCCCTGACCGCCAGGGTCTCCCTAAGCGCGTCTCTGGCAGGTGAACACCGTTCAGCCCTTGCTTGGCGACGAGGCTGTCGACGACGACGCTCTCGCTTGCACGCTTAGGTTTACGAGAAAATGGGGAATATTTTGATTGGCTGCGGTTCCATGCCGAGTGCTGTATCTTTAGCATCGGCATGGATAATCGTGGAACCACCTGTCCCCGATTTAGGATATCGTTATTTCATGTGTCCCCGGCCAGACTGCGGCGAACTCGTCGAGATTCCTCCCCGCTTCAACCATTTCACAGCCTCCCTCCACGAAATTCCCCACCGGTCTGGCACGGGATTCAGCCACCGGGTCAACACGGACTCGATCCACGCAAACAAATCCCGACCCATTCAAATGTTACATGCCCAGCGCGTCTGCCTCTACATGTGAACAACAACACCTTATCGACACCGCGAAATGAACCCCGCGGATGACCCAAATCCGCAAACTTTTCCGGACCTTCCCCGTTCACACCGCACAACCTCGGACATCCCTGATGATCATCGAGCGCCTAGCCTCACGTGCCGCCTCTTCTCCCCCGCATCATGGCCACCATCGAAAACGACGCAACCTTTGTCGCACCCGAAGGCGTCTACTCGCTCACCGACGAATACAAACCTCCCCCGATCCACGCAAGCACAGCCAACACCGCCGCCCTCTTTTACTCCCGCCTCACAACCATCACCGTCAAGTTCCCCGCCTCCAAGCCCGGCGCCTCGCAGGGGTTTACCGCGCTCTTGGGCGGGGGCAAGGACAAAACCGCAAAGAAAAAGGAAAGCGCGGGAGCAGAAAGCGGGTCGGACAGCGAACATGATGGAGCGGTTGATGACCCCGACTTGAACGGCTCGGCAGACGACTTGCACACGCAGCAGCAAGCCGCGCTCTTCTCGCCCAACGGATCCAAGGGTAGCCAACCTCTGGCCGGAAAACGCAAATCCGTATCGCGGCCGAAGCATAGTATCAAAACTACGAGCTCGAGTTTTGTCACGCGCTTGCATACGATGGAAGGCCTGAGCAAACATCTGGCGGCCAAGAGCGGAGACGTCACATTTATGTTCTACAACGCCGGAAAGAGCTTCTATTGGATGGATGCGAGTGGCAAGCACAAGGCGAGTGTTTACCAGCTGCATTTTGCCGAAATTAATTTGGATACAGGAACCGCTCGCGAGGATATCGTTCTCCCAGTACCCATCATGTCATGCGGTCAACACTCTGACCAGCAGTAGCACCTGCCTAGACGTCATCATAGGATTCAACACGGGCGACCTCATCTGGTTCGGTACGTCCCCCACCCCGCTCACCCCTCCCCACACTCACCTCCCACAGAACCCATGTCCTCCCGATACGTCCGAATCAACAAACAAGCAAGTCCCCACCCCTTCCCACCCTCTCCATCTAACACCCCCCAAAAAATCAGGGCTGCGTAAACCAATCCCAATGCACCCAAGTCCGCTGGGTCCCATCCTCGCGCACGCTCCTCTTGGCATCCTACGCAGACGGTACGATCGTCGTATACGATACTGAACGACAAGATGCTCCATTTACCTCGCTTGATCCGACAAAGCCGATTGTAGTGCCTGTGGATGCGCCTCTTGTTGATGGGGAAAACACGAGTACGAATGGAAGTGGTGGAGAGGAAAAGGGAGAAAGGATGTGGAACCCGCTGGACGAATTGTTGGTCACGTCTAATGCAGGCGGACCTGGTACGGGTGGAGCGGGCGCCAAGGGAATGAAGAATCCCGTGAGCCATTGGAGGGTGACGAATAAGAAGAGTATCGCAGGTGAGTCTACAAATATAAATGCTCGTATCGGGTTTTAAACTTTACACGGACAGATTTTGTGTTTTCGCCCGACGTGCGGTACGTCGCTGCGATCTCCGAAGACGGGTGTCTGAGGATCATCGATGCGCTTACCGAAACGTGGGTAGTTTTCTTGTCTGGCTCGGCTTGTCTTGGCTTACGCATTTGTTGAAAAAAGGCTCATGGATGTGTACCAATCGTATTTTGGCGCGTTGACGTGTCTGGCGTGGAGTCCAGACGGACGATACATACTCGTACGTTTTACTCCTTTACTTTGCCTTTCCCCTAACCACCTCCCGCTTTCCCCCTTTCGCATCTGACACACCCTCCCAGACTGGAGGCCAAGACGATCTCGTAACCGTGCTTTCTCCTTGGGAACAACGTGTCGTTGCGCGATGCCAAGGACACTTGTCATTTGTCTCGGGCGTTGCTTTTGACGCGACCAGGATCGATAGTCGAACGTACAGGTTCGGGAGCGTAGGAGAGGACAATCGATTGATACTCGTACGTCCCTTTCCCACCTTGTTTTACTTCTGACCAATGTCTATCCAGTGGGACCTCTCGTCAGGCGCACTCCACCGCCCCAAACTCCACGGACACAACCACCCATCCTACGCACTCGCATCCACACTCTCCCTCGCCCTCCGACGTCCAACCACGACCACCGAAGGCGGAGGAATAGGCAGTGGCGAGCTTGAGAGGTTTCACCCCGCGCCGAGTCGAATGGAAATAGCCGTTATCCAACCCGTTGTCGTAAGTCGTACGTCTTCATTTGGTACTAGTTTGATGTAAACGTTGGGACAGGTCAAGCCGATTGAAGGCGACTTGTTAGCGCATGTTTCGTTTCTTTCGAGTGGGATTATGACTATGACAAGGACTGGGGCGATTAAGCAGTGGGTGAGGCCGTTGGAGGCCAGGGCGAGATCTGGACCCAAGTGAGAGTTTATCTAGAGATGTGATATACCCAGGGAAGATACCACAACATAACCTGAATCAGATGGTTGATGCGCATATAGCTCGTAAAATTCATGTGTACTAGCCAATTTCGTGGACATGGACAACGCGAGGGCGCAAACTTGCTCGATGGAAACCAAACCGCCCAAGCTCGCTTTTCGGAGAGGCTGTGCTTGACCAGATGCACGCATATAGCAAGGCCGAACACCTGCTGGCGCTCACCTAACCACCACAAGCCCGCGACTATGTCCGCCGCCGATGCCGAATCTGTGCCGCCCAAGCCTGACAGGCGAACCCTGCGCGTACTGCTCACCGGATTCGGGGCAAGTACACAATGCAGCACCGACTCACCACTACTCATGCCCTTTTCCAGCCATTCCGCAATATACCCACCAACCCATCTTGGCTCGCCGTCTCCCAACTCAACAACCAAACACTCACCTTTACGCCCCCACCTGACCCACCCGCTCACCCGCACGCGCCCAGACCCCGCCCGCGGATCCCAGTCGAAACGCACATCAGCGCTCTCGAGATCCCGGTGACCTACGACGCGGTCCTAAGCACCATCCCGCCACTCCATGCGTCCAAGCAGTACGACGTGATGCTGCACGTCGGCGTTGGCCTGCCGGGCGGGCTCCAGATTGAGCGACAGGCGCACAAGACGGGGTACAACTCGACTGATGCGGATGGGAAGATGTGCGATCGGATTGACGATGGGCCGCATGCGAAGCGCGGGTTTGGGAAAGGATTTGAAAATTTTGGAGAAGAGATCCAGACGTCGGTGGATGTCGATGGTGTAGTGGCGCACTTGCGGTCGTTGGGTCTTCAAGTGAGCAAACTTTATCTCGTTTGCAAGATTGGTTAAATGACTACTTTTATGGGATAGTCCACGGACCCCTCGGACGACCCTGGACGCTACTTGTGCGACTTCATCTACTTTTGCTCGCTTGCGTGCGCGCAAAACGAGGGGGGGCATGTCAAGGTTTTATTCATGCACGTCCCCCCCGCAGGCGTGCCCTACGAGGTCGAGGACATGACGCGGGCAGTCAAGGGGGTTGTCGAGTATTACGCACTGCATGCGTAGGATACGGCACACGTGTTCAGACCTTTCTTCATTTACCATTTGTCTCCGTGCTGTGGGGAGGGATGGCAACTGGCGCTTGAGTCTTGACGTGCTCGGCAACCAGGCGCGTGTTTCTCACGATGTCGGGGCTGTGGCTGCCAGATCGGATGCAATAGAGAATGGCCGAGCGACAATCTGTTGGCTTGGCGCGATGGAAGATAATCCTCGTGTTGGCTGTATGCGCCTAGTGTTGCAGCGAGACTTGTGTTCTAGCAGGCTCACGAGCATCGCCATGAAATCCACAACAAAAAGTCTATCTTTTAACCTATTTTATCAGCGCCGCAGCCGCCGGTCCCTGAAATGCCCGGCTGCTGGAAGTCAATTTTGAAATGGTGCCTATTTTTCAGCCTTGTTACTCCGACCCATAAAAGGAGCGGCTCTGCACTCGGGAATCTCAACTTTTGTTCCCGCCCTCCCCCCCAAACCTGCCAGCAGGACAGACTCGACGTCTCTTATTCCACTGTCTTTTTAGTTACTTTAAGCTACTCTCCTTTCAATATGTCCCGCTTCTCGTTCATCACCGTTGTTCTCGTTCTCTTCATGGCTCTCATGTCCTTTGCGGCCCCTGTACCCGTGGCCGAACCTGCCGCGATCCAGACGCCCGACCGCTCCGTCGTTGACGTCTCTCTCGAGTCCCGCGACCTTGAAAAGCGTCGCAGTGGCAAGGCAAGTCGGATCAGCACCGATATATAACTGCCGATCGCTAATAATGACGTTTATCAATCTAGGCAACCTGGTTCAACACTGGCCTTGGCAGCTGCGGCAAGGTTAGCAACGATGGCCAGCTGATCGTGGCTCTCTCGAGCAAGATTAATACGAGGAACAAGTTCTGTGGCAAGGTAAATTTTTCGCTTCGGAGCTCTGTTGGGGTTGCAGGAGTGACGCTATTTGGCTCTTAGACCATTACCATTAAGAACACCAAGAACGGGAAAACCACTACCGCCAAGGTCATGGACACTTGCCCATCGTGCGGTTCTGGCGACCTTGGTAAGTTCAGATCACCTAGTCGTTATTCCATTCGGTCCCTGACTCGCGCTTTAGATCTCTCCCCTGCTGCATTCAAGAAGCTCGGATCACTTTCCACCGGAGTACTCGCTGTCACGTGGGACGTACGTCTTTGTTTTCCTCGACCCTCTTTGCGCCATTACTTATCATTCTTCACTCTAGTTCAAATAAGTTCCTTCTCCCCGCTGAACACCTGCTGGAATGCCTCTTGCTCGTTGCCTGTGGCTACGCTGGAAGCCCGAGTCGCTCATGGTGTTCACCTGTCCTGTATCTCTACACACGTTCTTTTCTTTGGGCTGTATCGCATAGATGTACCATGCAATACGATTGAATCATATCAACTGCTTTGGGTGATGCAGTAAAACCTGCATAAAACCTGCATCAAGGGGCGCTGCTGGTTGAGCTTTCGTTTGAGCTGAAAAATACAAAGCCTAGGCTACAGTCGGACCCCGCAGATCCAGCAATATCATTTCCCCGATCCAATGGCATACGCTGAACAGCCCGTAGCCCAGCTATTGCTGAGACATACTGGCCGCTATACTTTGCTTTATGTGAATCATTGGCGAGCATTGCACTTGCCGTGGTAGAGAAAAATCCTCATCAGTAGTGTGATTTTGTATCGGATCTGCGTGCTCTTCTGCGGTGCTGCATGAGAGCACTGTGGGCGGTCCCGAGTGAAAGGACAACCGACCAGGAAGACGATGGGTAGTTCCCTCATTCTTTCGTGCATTCCATGAGCATCAATTGAGGTTATTTTACATGGTCTATGGGTTGTATCGACAGCGCATAAATATGTGAGTCTCAAGAAAGAAAATGCAATAGGAAGGTACTCGTTTATTATCCTAACTCGACGCAGCAACTCCAACCCTCTCGCACCACCTCCGGAACCACGCAACCGCTTCTACCGCAGTGGGCCGCAGTGCTGGGTCACACTCGATAAGGGGTTCGGCGAGTAGGACAAGCTGCGGACAATCAAACCCTGACGCCTATTATTGTCGTTCGTTTTTCTAAACATAAAGTTTTTCCAATTTGAACAAAACCAACTCACTTTGGCGAACCGCAGAATCAGGACCCCAAGTGCAAACACATCGAGCTTGTATGCGCAGTGCCGCCGTGTGTATGCACCTGGTATTCGGAATTCGGGTGGTGTTTCAGTTGTTCGCCGAGGGTACACGAGATGCGGTCGTTGTTCATGTTTCGTCGAGCTCTGCGGGTTGGAATTTGCGCGATGCGACGTCTCAAAGTCGATGAGAGCTACTCGTTGGCGCGAGTTGCACAGAAAGTTGTAGCATGAGATGTCGAGATGTGCTAATCCGTTTGCGTGGAGTGCTGCGACAGCCTTTTAGGTCGTGGTGAGCAGAGACAACGGTGTGAGTTGAAAGTTCCGGCTCACTTCGAAGCACTGTCCGAGGATGTGGAAAAATTCCGGAATGGATAGTAGTCCTAGCTCAGCTAGAGTGCGTCCCCAATCTTCTTGCACAGCTAGAATTGTATTACTGGATGGGTCGTCGATTAAATCTAATACAACTATGTATGACGGGGGAATGTATGGGTCAGCTGAAATTATGTTGCTATAAATGGTTCAACTCACGCGGGACTGGTAACACCTCCCCTCGGTTTTGCGCCTCGCGAAAGCTCGCGAGCATCCATGCCTCTGCGCTTTCCCTCCGAACACATTTTACAACAACTAGGAGGTTGTCTGAAACCCTGTGAGCGCGTGTTATGTGGCCTCTCTGGGAGGACTGAGGATCGAGTTAGCACCGTGAACTGATTACGCAAACAGAGAACTCACGGAACTGGCTTCACCCTCGACTTCCCCAGCCCGATACCCAAAGGATTTTAAAAGGGATGTAGTATTCGATGGGGAGCTCAGCAGTCGTTGGACCATACGCCCAGCAACGAGGTTGACCATACACGACAGCTCCAGCCGAAGGGCAATATCTCACATAGCTGCCCCGGTCCTGGGACTATAACCGAACCCACACTTACAATTTAGGAAGGAATTTCTCGGGACGCACAGGCCGCATCGAGCCGTCTGGGCCCACGGTGTGCTCAAGCCCCCACCCTAGCGGAGATCCGAGGACTACTATCCCAGGAAGGAGAAATCGTGTATGTGTGTCTGATGACATACGGTGGGAACTCGTCTACTTTTGCGGCCGGCGTAGGGCTAGGTCAGATGCGCGTAGAAGGGGAAGCGAGGGGAGCTACAACGTGATTGGCGAGTTGTCGAGCCTTCGTAGCGTTCCTTGTGCTTTCGGGCAACTCGCAAATACTATCTTGGTCGCACGCACAGATTGTATAGCAGGTGCTGTTCCTTCTTTCGGATATTGACTCTCGCTAACCCCGCCATGTCGGACGCCGAGTGCCAGGAGCTGCTCCGAGCTCAAGAACGCATTGTATTTGATAAAGATATCTAGTACAGCTCACGCGTTCGATCCGGAGGGGGAGGAGATTTACTAATCCAGGGGAAGCACGAAGATATATGGGTGCAAACTCGGCACTAATGCCGAAGCACGTCAGTCGAGCCCAGGTGTCCCGGTCACCACGGATCTCATCACAGTTAGGTCGAGAGTCGGTCAAGCAGGGGTTGATGTATTCAAGACATGTCAGAGATAACAGATACGGAGGCTCCGCCGTGGCGGAGGTGAGGTTCGAGCTGGGGAAGCCTGGTCGTGTAATGAACTAGAACAGCCAAAGAGTCGCTGAGTCATCATTAGTTTCTCATGCATAGAAATTAGAGGTGGAGATCCACTAGAGGCAGGCTAAAAACTGCGCAGCAAAGGCCAGGTCACCAAGGGAAAAGAGTTGAGGCGACGACGTCAACATGGGAGAAAGCAACCACCAACAATGCGGTTGATCACGTGCGCGAGTCTTTTCGCTCGGCCACCAAAATGCCTTCAATCCTTTCAAGTCTGAATGTGCTAGCGAGTCTACGACAGACAGCTCGGTCCACGTTGGAGTGCATAAAGCTTCCGTGTAAGTAATCAATCCTATCCCGTATTGTGTGACCTACCAATGAGGCAGACAGCACAGGTTCGAACGGCCACTAAGAAGGCTGGTGGTACAACAAAAAATCACGGAAAATCACCCGGTCAACGTCTTGGTATCAAGAAGTTTTCTGGTATGATACAATATGATGTGAACGGCGGAGCTGCACTCATCCCAGACGTAGATCAAGCGGTGATCCCAGGAAACATCCTCGTCCGTCAAAGAGGCACACAATTCCATCCTGGACAACATGTAACTATTATATCCTTACCCATGCCCATTCTTGTACTTATGCGGCTTATTTGCAGGTCGGAATAGGGAAGGATCACACCCTCTTCGCCCTAGTACCCGGCTACGTGCGATACTACAACCTACCTAACCCCGTCGGCCGCGGCCAGCGACGATACGTTGGTATCGTACAGGAGAGGGGCGAGAAACTACCCCGAGACGAAGCTGCTCGAGGGCGAAGTCGTTTCTTTGGCAATGTTCAGCTCAATTCACCTAGTGTGTCAAGTTAAATTAAATCCAATCACTCATTATCCATTGTTCACTTTCATTCACGACATAAATGACTATAAACATTGCCCTTTATATCCCAGCTTAGTTACTTGACAAAAGGCTTGTAGTTACGCCAGTTCAAGATATCGCTCAACTGGTGTGGAAATGTTTCAGCCTATCTTTACGATTCGGTCACCGATTGCAAGACTCACCCTCCCAGTTCGTTACAGCCTCATTCCAAAGCCTGACTTCGTGCTCGCGAGTTCCACCATAATGATCTACAAAGTCATTGCCCAACACCTCACGAGCGATGCTATTCTCGGCCATAAACCTCCGCGTCCCTGCCTCCAAAGTCATCGGCAACCGGACAGGAGCTTGCTTCTCGCGCTGGAGGACAGACACCGGGGGACCCGGCAACTTGAGCCGTTTTTCGATCCCACGCAGACCGAGACGGAAAATCGCAGCAAGGGCGAAATGAGGCTGCATATCTGCTCCAGGAACGCGAATTTCGAAGCGGGTTGCGGCGGGCGAAACAGATGGCGGGGAGATTACGCGAACGGATGCCGCTCGAGAGTCATACCCGTAGGTTACCGCATTGGGTGCCCAGAAGGACTAGTCATGGCCCTTTGTTAGTTGGTGAATACAGTTTATATATAACGGTGCGTACCTCCCCTCCTACGAGCCGTTTGTAACCGTTAATCGTCGGGACTAGCTGTTACGTTCATGAGGAAAAATAATGCTGGCATGAATCGAAGTACTCGCCATTGGAACAACTGGCGGTCAATGGTATTTGGCGTGATCAGTGAGTGTGCGGCTATCGTGCCGGTCATGGCTCACTATCTTGGAGTCCATCCAGTACCCCAGCCAGGAACCACTCTCCTTCCTGACTTATAAATTTGGTATCATCATTAGCCGCACCTTCTCGGCCCTTCTTAACCTCCGGGTCAGAAATTGCAAAAATATTCTTCCCGTCCTTGTCCCGCAAGGAGACATGGATGTGGCTGAGCAACCAAGGTAAGTGAAAGCCAAAGCCTTGTTCGGAGCGCAACTGACCCACTGCATCCCGGAAGCTTTAACCAGCGTCAAGGTTAGTCCTATTGCGTGGTGTTTAATGTTCGGCTCACGTTGGCCCACGGCTTAGCCATAAACGAGGGCAATACGCCTCGCTTCATTCCAACGCTCTTTGCAACAAACTTGAACAACGTCGCGTTGTCGGCCATTCGTAGGGCGGAGGTATATGCAAGCGCAGTTTCATAAACCCCTATTCCGTGACGACCATCAGCGATCTTCACTTTGCTTTACGTTTTTATGTACGTGCCTGGACCCGTTTCGGTGTCTGGGTGGGACATCGGGAATTATGTATACTGCTTGCGTGACATGGATAACTCACGATGGCCTTCGATTTCAACTCCAAACTTCTTGCTTTCGTCAAACAGGTCGTGGAAGTATTCCTGGTTCAGTTGCGTCCGCAGCAGGGAATATCCATGCACTGGACCTAAACTCAGCGCCCGCCCTGAACCTGGAACAACATACTCACTTCCGGTTGTCAAAGGGGACAGGTTAGTAAAGCTCTTCCCATCAGCGGTATTAGGAGTTTCTATCGCACCCCGCCCTTTATTACTAGGGTTTCATAAAATTGCGGCGGCGCGCACCTTTAAATTGGAAGTACTCATACTCCACGCCCGCAACTGGCTCCCACCCAAATGACTTGGCCGCCTCGATTGCCTTGGCTAACGTGCCGCGAGGGCATACAGGAATAGGCTCCAACGTTTCGGGATCGAGAAAAGATACCAAGAACATTGGGACGTTGGCTTCCCATGAAATACGACGGTAAGTTGCCAAGTCGATACGAGCTATGATGTCGCGATATCCATTCGCGCGGTTCGAGACAAGTAGCTCGTTAGGATATACCATGTCATGCATATCCCACCCACTGGGGTGGTATAATTGTTGTGAGGTTTATGGTATGTTAACGATGTACACTCACAATATGACGCTACAGAAGCCGAAGCCATCACTCTTGACCGCGCTCAGAAACTTGTCCTTGGACTGAACACAATATGGTTGGCTAGTATCTGTAGCTGGGTAGTTCCGGGCTTACCATAAACTTGCCGCGAAGGATTCCGTCGACTAGATCCATTAAAGTTGGTTACAACAAGCCTCCAGAACAACCGAGCACACTTACCATCGATGCCTATTCGGTAGCATAGTTATCGTCAGTATGTCACCCTCTCAACCAGGGAAACTACCATGAACCTGCGACCTTAACCTTGGTATCGTTTTCTAGCAACTTGTGCAGATCTTCAGCCGATGTAGGAGCGTTTTCAGTGGGAACCATGTTCAAAGCGAGTAATATAGGAATAAAAAGCAATTGGGCGCCACGATGATAACGAGATTCAGCTTCAGGTGAGTTAACAGATAAGGGGTGGTCAGACAACTGTGTTTGGTCGTGTGCCATTTCCAACCAAGGATTTACCCGATTTAGAAAGACGCCTGATTTGATATTGGTTTCATTGCAGAAGTTGGCACCTGGCCTTGTCACTCGTCCCTGCTCCACTTGCTAACAAATAAAAAGATAAATTTAGAGGAATGGGTACACCGCTCCTCTCATATCACACACAGGAAACTTAACTATCTACCCCCATTTAGACCCGGCCCCCGACACACTTAGTCCAGAACCGAACTGGGTTCAGTTGTCGTTCGAGGCGCCCAGCCCATTTACCGCATTGTCTTTCACATTACGCGGGGAGTTGTTGGCCGGTGGCAGTGAGCATTTTCCCACGTCACACGAATCCACAGTGTTCCTGACGATGTGATCAACCACAGCAGACGGTAGTGTTCGGGTCTATGATCTCTCCGGCGGGGCGCAAAGAGCACTTTGCAAAGCGGTGCGAGGGCTTCTGGAAGAAGTATCGAGCATGTGTGCCCCTCAAACTAATCCGGCAGCTGGCCTTGGGCATGTTTGGGTGGCTAGCGGAAAGCAAATATTTTTGTTCGACCTCAACTCGGACAAGCTGGTGATTGACAGGAAGGACGCGAAGGATGTGATAACACTGATAGGGGAAGAAGGTGGCGAGGACAACGTTCTGAACGAGGTGCGCAACCGAGCTGCCCCATCCTATCCTCCTTTACTGACCCATCTGGAAGATTGCGGTCTCCAAAGACATGATTGCTTACTCCTGCGACTCTGGATCCGTTGGCGTGTACGACACTCAGACGCGGAACCGCAAGCTTATGAAGGCAATGCACTCAAATGTACGTATTGTTGCCGTTAGCCGTCTTGCGACGGTTCTCCTTGATATCTCGCTTATGTTGGTCCAACCAGATATGCGGCTCTCTCGCATTCGTTCCGGTTAGACCACGAGAAAGCAAGTTCATTGTTTGCCGCATCAAAGTTCTTGCAGCACTGACCGACACCCTGAAATCTCTTCGCAGTTGTTTCTGGGGGCTATGACTCGCAGCTTATCCATTTTGACGCCCCTCTCGGGTCAGTCCTTTCTAGATTGGACATGTGTGAGAACCAACGTCCTGTCTCAGTGATACGAAATAGTGACATTTGATTTCTATTGGCTTAGCCGTGCCAGCTTCGACTAGCTCTCCTATTTCACTTTCTCCCCCCTTTATTCTTGCGATCTCAATGAGCTCCGATGGCAAGTTGGCCGCGGTGACTGCCGACGGAAGATTGATCGTTGGAAGAGGGGGCGAAAAAGGCCGAAAGGATAGGGGAAATAAACGCAAATGGAATGGACTGAACTCCGAGCTAACAGACCAATATCACGTCGCCGAGGGACCGGTCGTGGGTGTGTGCGTCCGCTTTTCTTTCAACTCTGTGGGGCCCAGCTGATCCGATGCGCATGCCCAAATTCTATACGTAGTTCATGGATTGGTCACTCCGAGGTGGTCACCGCGAGCTTAGGCGGACAGATTAAATTGTTTCGACTACCGGTGCCCTCAAAGGCCGTACACCCCGTGTCGAGCGACTTTGAGCTGAAACCCACCTGGACGACACGCACCGGTCGAGTGAACAAGGTTAACGGCCTCGCAACACATACGACCCAGGAACACGCGCTTCGCATTGCTGTTGGAGGCCTCACCCCCACCGGCCGTGGCTGCGTGGAGATCTGGATGCGACCATGTGGAACTGGCACGGCACCTCCGTGAATATGATTTTGAAGTCTATTTATCCGCACTTGAATGGTCAAGCTGATGTAAATGCTCTTGATTACTGCGCTTGGGCATCGGGGCCGTTTACCGCGTGCATACATCTAGCCCCGGTCGGTGGCTGAGATTGAACTCACTTGTCTGATGCACTGCGAAACGGCTCAAATGAAACTTGGCGGATCGTCTCCCAAAGTCGCTCATTAGAATGCTAATTATCGATTCGCCTTGTGAGTGTCTTGCGATTTATTGTTGCACTTTGCGACCAAGTTGGCCAAATGGCTATGACCGCGATTTATGTAAAATAGACCCTGAGTTGATGATGTAAGAGGTCACGCATGCTGGGCGTCGTCTTATCCCTCAACCACCACCGACTTAACCCAGTCCAACTCGCCCTACAGAATGCCTCTCCTCGTCACTTCCGACAACGAGCAGTTCACCGTTGACAAGGACGTTGCCGAGCGCAGCGTTCTCATCAAGAACATGCTGGAGGGTTTGTTGTTTCGCTCGTGGCGCATTAGACCATAGTTGACCCGGCGCGTCGCCCGTCGCTCAGATGTCGGCGAGTCGGACCAGCCCATTCCTTTGCCTAATGTCTCGTCCAGTGTCCTCAAAAAGGTAAATAACGCGTTACCTTGAGCGTCGCCAATGCTGTGACACGGGACATTAGGTGCTGGAGTACTGCGAATATCACCGCAACGAGCCTCTGCCGGCGGCAGAGCCAGATAACAGCAACGACGATCCTCGCAAGCGTCAAGTTAGCGAGATTGGCGAGTGGGACCAGAAGTTCATCCAGGTTGACCAGGAGATGCTCTTCGAGATTATCTTGGCTGCCAACTATCTCGATATCAAGGCGCTTCTGTGCGTGCCGCGTTTCTATACGTTTGCAACCCCTCTGACTATCCCTGAAGTGACGTTGGCTGCAAGACTGTTGCGAACATGATCAAAGGCAAAACTCCCGAGGAGATCCGGAAGCTCTTTAACATCGTCAATGACTTCACGCCTGAAGAAGAGGTAAGTCGACCCGTTCTCATTAACTTTGAAATGATAATGACAACACGACCCCCCAGGCCCAAATCAAGAAGGAGAACGTAAGTACAGCATTGCAGCATTATAAAACTTTTCCTAACTCTATTTGCTTAGGAATGGGCGGAGGATCGTTAAATATTATGGCGTGTTCGCCTTGTCATGATTGTAAATTTTGCACCGAATTTCACTTGTTAAATATACTTTATGCATCTTCGCTCGTGCATCTTTTCGCGCGTTCACATCGTCTCCCAGCGGTTTGCTGGTGAATTGAACAACCTTGACTCGGGCCCTCTTGGCGAGAACATGAGTCAATGACTCATATCAATCCAAGGAGCTGTGATTTTCATTTTAGGGTTCATCATTTGAACATCGCTACCTCGCCAAACCTAGATCTCCCCCGCACCACCCGGCTCGTTGGTCAAGAAGTGACGAGGAAACCAGTCAGGCGGAGACCAAGAATTGCCGAGCATATCGGCATGTATCATTTGGGCAACCACCTTGGCACTAGCATAACCCAATGGTGTAAGTTTGCATGTGCTAAATCTGTAATTATGACCACTGACCAAGCAAACGCCCGAGGCATTCCGTGTCCAGAGTAACCTGCATCGACGCAATCAAACTCGCCGGATTAATCAAACGAACGAAACATACCAGCTGCGATGTATTGCCCAGGCAAAGCTTTGCCGTTGTCTCCATAAACTCGACCAACCTATTAGCGAAACTTAGTGACATCTCGAGACGACTTCTGCTTAAAGAGTACCATAGGATCCCCAGAGCGGGTGAAACCCATTATCCCAGTCTAGGCGGGGAACGTTCAATGTGAGATAAATATCTACGAACGCATCACAATGCCTACCCATTCCATTTCGGGCTCCCCTGCTTCAAAGTCGCTCGGGAATAAGGTAGGTAAGAAGCTGCGAAGAGTCTTCGAAATAGCAGGGTGAACGGTCGAATCATCAGCCACGTTGAACTCGTGTTGAGCCACGCTTTCACGCCCCCCACCAAGGATGACCAACGCCCGGTCTTCCTCGTGCTTTGACGGTCGAGAGAACCTATAGCTAGGGTTATACTGGTCTTCGGTATAACACTGATGGACCTACCAGTACTCGAATCGCTGATTCCCCGCCCAGCCCACCGTCGGCCAGTCTTTAGCCTTGACAGACCCACGAGTTGCAATGCATTGACCTCGTGATGGTACGATACCGGTAGTTGGCCCAGCGAGATGAGGTAGAAGGTGGGAGGCATATGCGTTGGTAGCATGGATAACGTACCGAGTTTGGACGGAACCTCTGTTGGTTTTCACTAACCAACGATATGCGCCGCCGGGCGCGATAGATTCAACCGCGTTAACTGGCGCTTGAGTAAACAAATCCAACGAAAAGACTGCGGGGGTAGTTCGTGACAGCAAAGAAGTCGCCCTATCGAACCACGAGCCTGGAGCCCTGGTTCCTTTGGCGCACTCGAACAGTTTCGTGGCGAGTTTGAGTGGCCAGATCGTGTTGCCTGGGCTAAACACCGCCGGGAGCCGAACGCGAAAGCGCTGTTGAGTGACGTCGGGTTCGAGCCATTCAACACCGGTGAGATCTAGTCCCGCCTCAACGGCGGCAGCGAAATCCGCCTTGGCAGTCTCGACCTCGTTGGATGAGAACAATAGATTGAGACGCCCTCCCCTGACGAGATCGACCTCTTGGGCGGCGTTTGGGGTCCTGTCCAGGAACTCCAACATAGACGAAACAGTGTGTCGTTCGAGTTCGACGTCCCGGAGTGCCTCGTCCTTGCCATGGAGTTCGACACGCCGTTTGAAGTCGTGTATACTCGCTGCGGTAAGGTGCCCTCCGTTTCGACCTACACGTGGACTGACCGGTAAGCCTTGCGACGCAGGATAAAACAAACGACGGTTACTTGCCTGTCGCACCAGAACCTGTCCATGGCACTTAGTCCTGGCCATGAATAGCCGCAGTAATTCACTCACAAAAATCCCGCGCTTCTAAAATAATGGCGCCGACTGGCTTCAACAACCGATCGTTCGAGCCCTTCAAGAGATCTGCAAGGTGGAAGGCGGCGCTGCATCCTGTAATTCCAGACCCAATGATCACGATGTCGGCAGCGCCTGGAAGCGAACCAGTGCTGCCTTCTTGAGCTAACGGGTTTGCCGACGCATCAGAGTTGAGCCAGAACGACTTGGTTGGATTGGACGATGGCAGTGGAGCTGGTTGGGCAGGCGTGTTTTCAAAAGTGGTAAAGACGATGGCACCCGAGTCCAGGGGGACGGCAGGGATTACAGTCACATCCATTTTGAGTAAACTGGGCGAATGTGGTGGCACCGCAAAGGAGGAAGTGTGATTTTATTGGTTCGTAATTTGATGACTCGCAATCAAAAAGGCGGATCAGATGGATCTAAGTGACACCGGATATAGGCTTTTGCTCAAACCGGCTTCCAAAGAGAGCGGGCGCCGGGTTGTGTGCAAACGTGTTACGGCGCGGCCGAGTACTTTCGCACTGCATGGTATACACCCACACGGTGACTCGATCACACAGTCCCCGCACGACCCTTTGCATGCGCAGTATATGCGTCATGTGGTGACAGAGACATGTGCTCACAGTTAGCCGACAATCAGGGGTGGTCCCCGCGAACTTTGAGGGGAGTGGCTCGTAGTAAATTTGCCCAGGAACAGGTCCGTCATTTTTTGCTCCCAGCGCCTTCCCTGTTGCAGCCAGCCCCGAAGCATTCCCTCTTTTCGTTGAGCACCCCCGGATTTTCTCACGGGGATGTGAGCGGAATTAGAGTGAATTACCTCACTTCACTAACCGGGCCGGCAAATATTCCGAGCGGGACAGTGGTTAGGCTGAAAGGCTGAAATCATGAATTTTTTGTCGTGCACTCCACCTGTCAGGACCGTGTCAGATTGGGTAAAGCGTTCAGGCTTTGATCGGAGGTGTTCCAAGTCCAAGCGCATCACCCGCACTTTTTGTTCTTCTGATCATCGGAGTTGCAATGTTGTCGTGTGCTTGGTGCGCTGCCTGGGAAGCGTGTGGCCACAGCTGAGAGCTACCGAATTCAGCGACGCTGACGGAAGGCGAGTTTCGTGAGCAGGTCAATTCGCACGTGAAAGAGCTTTCAAGTGATTGCATTACCAGGCTATTGTCTAATCGATTGGGAGACAAAGGGGGCGGTGTAGACTCGTTCAAGCAGGCGTCATTTGATCTATCATTTGCGTACATCCTCTCGGCGAGCCAACCACTCGCGAATATGCGTGCTACTCAACTTGTCTTGCCGGAGTACGGCGGTGTCATCATCGGGGAGCATAACCGAGCTGGAGGAAATAACATCGATCACGAAAAGATCCAGGGGCGGCAGTGATTTTTCGGAGCGTATTTGGGCGACTGCGGGCACGTCTTATTAGAGCTAGGTTGAAAAGAAGACAAGGCACTCAACTCGACGAAGCACCATTCAACGTTTCTCGACTGACGACTAGTGCTTGAATGTTCGAGTCCCATGCTGTTGGGCCGTACACGTCTTGTATGGGAACGGCATCACACACGATGCTGGGCTTGAACATCTTGACAAATGAGCAGACACCGGCCGTTCGGGAAGAGATTGGCTGGATGTATTGTTTATTGGCCTTTTTCACCAATAACGAGTCGTCTACAAGTTGAGCTCATTGGTTGACATCTCGCTAGAGTTACGAGATTCATACCAGTCACTCCTACGATCAACTTGGAGGTTGTAATCCATGCTGACATACTAAGTAGTATTTTGTGCCCCGGATGGAGGTAGTCGAAGGTCCCGCCAATCGCAGTCACTGGATAAGAGCCCTGGGATGAACCACCGTGTCCACTTGAGGGTGGCAGTTGGAGGTTGTCGCCGTGCTCAACCGTATCGGGCAATGAAACTATTCTGTGAGAGAAATCTGCCAGTTCCTTCGGGGCGGGCACTGGAACCAAAGTCAATGTGCTTACCAGATACAGCAGATAACGGTGGCCATACCTCCATCGGGAGTCAATACGGCATCCCATTTCTCCTCGGACAGTTGCTCGGCCGCTCTGGTAGCACTAGGAACAAGAAGGACGTCGGTGCTGAAAAGCGGGTTATCACGAGCCTGGGCCGACCGGGCCGCAGGTATGTAGGCGAGAACGAGCACATTCTGTATCAAATCCCATTTAGGCGCTAGTGATCCGTGCTGAGTAGAGTCAAAATCTGGAGACACAAGGACCACTATAAGTCGTTTTGCAGTTCGATCAACAGCATGTCTGACAGTCGCTGCGAGCGAGCCCAAGCTCTGGTCGTTTATGCAGAAATATAGCACGCAGGTGTCATAGCAAGGCGGTTGTTTGAGAAGCATACTGGCGGATTGGCCCATCGCCTCTAGCGAACCTAGGGGTTGAGCTGGTCGTTGTCAGGAACTTTGGGACCCGGCACGTCACCGCTTACGTCATACGGCGCTTATTCCCGTTGCTTCGGCCAACTTCGACACTTCAACATTGCAAAGTGGGTGATACTACTTAATTTAAACTTGCAAACTGACCTTAGACTGGCCGATATCGTAGTTGCATAGTTTACCGAAATGGGAATCCGTCGAGCTGCGTTCGGACGCTTCGTTGGCGCTCAAAGCTCTGAAGCGGCGCGTCGCGAGCAGATGAAACCTGTGTCTTGCTGGGAGAAGCATTGGGTCATTCCTGCTGGGTCTCTTCCTGGCTCCGAATTCAAGGTGCTGAAGTGGGTGAAAGTGGATCAATTGCAGGTATGTAAAGTCATTGTTGGCGTAAATCCAGTCTTCACTCACAGGCCATGTTCAGGATTTTAGTGACGACGAAGCCGAGGAGGATGCACCGCTGGCCCCGATTCTCGACATACCTGAGATTGTAGAAATTGACGAGGAGGAGGAAACCACTCCAGCAGGCACACCAACCCGAGCTCTACCCGACCAAGACTCTCGCATTTCGTCAGAGCAACCTGCAGATCCTACGGAAACCGAGTCAGACCCACAATCCCCAGTTCCATCTTTAGTACCCCAACGTGGCCCGCGTAAACCTCACCCCCTCTCCATGTCGCAGCTCCCCGGAGATGTTGAAGCCGAGCCATCGGTGGACCTTGACTCTGCAATACCTTCGGCTGTTGACAACACGCCTGAGCAACCAGAGATGCCTCCCTTGACCGGAGCGTTTGGCGAACAAGACGCGGTTAACCTCGGGCTTGACCTAATGGATCAAAATGACGACAACGTGATGTTGGGGATCGACAATGCTGGAATGGCGGAAATTGCTCAGAGGCATATGATGGAAGACGCGCCTGCCTTTGGAACGCCCGGCGCTGAGGATGGGATTATCATGCCAAATGCCGTTTTAGAGGACGGGAAACTTGTCGAGGATGGAGGTGTGGATATGATCTTGCAATAGCTGTTCTCTTTTTCCTCGTATTGCTGTCGTTTGTTATTATTCTTTCTGGTATATATATTAGTCATGTGGGTCCTTGTTTGACCTCGTGGCAGAGACAACGCGTTACCACCATCTCTCCTAATCCGTCTTACTACGTCGGGTAAAACCAGACGGCTCACTCCTGTTAGAATAGTCGTCAACTTGTTGTTTCGCTGCATTCCATAAACCCAGCTGGGGCTCTTTGACTCTCCCACCCCGAACCCTAAGCACCAGGCCCGGTAGCACCCCCCCTGCCATGTCATCCGCGGCCGCATCCACAAACAACATTAAGGTCGTCTGTCGGTACGCACAGCTCATTTCTCTGGTGAATTTCTGCTAATACAAAATAGGTTTCGACCGCCCAACTCGATTGAAATCCGAGAAGGAGGTGAAATCGTCGTAGCTTTCGACGATAACCTGCAGACGGTCCAAGTTCGCTCAGCCCAACAAGGCCAAGGCCCCGAGAAGGATGGGTTCACGTTCGACCGCGTATTCCCTATGGGGACAAAGCAGCAGGAGGTGTTTGACTATGGCGTACGCGGGTAAGTGTTTGGCGGATACCATATTGAGAAAGTCGCTGATGTCGTGCCGCCACCAAAATAGCATCGTCAAAGGTTCGTTTCACCGTCGCCGAAAACGCGTCGAGTCTAATATTCCACAGATGTTATCAACGGTTATAATGGTACTGTCTTTGCGTATGGTCAAACCGGGTCGGGCAAGACGTTCACTATGATGGGCGCGGACATCGACTCGGAGGAGCTGAAGGGCATCATCCCTCGAATTACCGAGCAAATTTTCACTTCGATCGTCGAGTCCGAGGCACACTTGGAATACCTTGTCAAGGTTTCGTACATGGAAATCTACCTTGAGCGGATTCGAGATCTGCTGGCTCGTGCGTGTATTTGTCTTGGTACCAATTTCGCGTACTAATATCTATTATAGCGCACAACGACAACCTTCAAGTACACGAGGAGAAGAACAAGGGCGTTTACGTCAAAAACCTCTCCGACTACTACGTTGGTAGTGCAAAGGAGGTTTACGAGATTATGCGACAGGGTGGCCAGGCGCGTGCGGTTACCGCGACCAGTAAGTTCTAGTCACCTGGAATTTTACTCCTATAGACTGAATGCGCTACGAAAAGACATGAATGCGGAAAGTTCACGATCACATTCGATTTTCCTGATTACGATTCAACAAAGAAATACGGAGAATGGAGCGTTGAAAACTGGAAACTTGTACCTGGTCGACTTGGCTGGCTCGGAGAAAGTAGGCAAGACAGGTGCTAGTGGACAAACACTCGAGGAGGCGAAGAAGATCAACAAGTCGCTGTCGGCACTTGGCATGGTCATTAATGCGTTGACGGATGGAAAGGTTTGTATTTATTTACCGCCTACAACGCCCTCATGCTTGGTTAACTCTTCATACTTAGTCGAGCCACATCCCCTACCGTGATTCGAAGCTCACCCGTATCCTCCAAGAGTCACTGGGCGGAAATTCGAGAACGACCTTGATCATCAACTGCTCCCCTTCGTCCTACAACGAAGCTGAGACTCTCGGAACACTCCGATTCGGAATGCGAGCCAAATCTATCAAGAACACCGCCCGGGTCAACGCTGAGCTATCCCCTGCGGAGCTCAAGGGATTGTTGAAGAAGTCCCAGACGACTAATTCGACATACGTTACATACCTCACAGCTCTAGAAGCCGAGTTAGCCCAATGGCGAGCTGGCGCTGTTGTTGATCAATCCGATTGGGCAGTTCCCGAAAAGTCTGGAGCGGTAGGCTTGCCCGGTGTTGGCACGGCCGCCGCCGCAGCAGGGAAGCGTACACCAGCCTCTCCACCGCCGACAGGGACGTCTCGCAGCATGACCCCCATCAATCCGGCCATCGAGAGTCTCCGTGGAGTCCTTGACTCTCGCCCACAAACGCCAACGGTCCTTGGTCTGGAAAAGGATGAACGGGAGGAATTCCTCAAGCGCGAGAACGAGCTTACTGATCAACTAGCTGAGAAGGTGCGCACGCCCATCAATAGACCTTCTAACCACTGGCCAAGAATAATGGATTCTATTCGTACCTAGGAAGCGGTGTTGACTTCACAAGATAAGCTCCTCACAGAGATTAAGGAGGAACTCGGGTTCCTGCGCGAACAGGAAGCAACGATGTCCAAGGTAGGCGCTCATGGGCCACAACACCAAACCTCCCTAATAACCGCCACCAGGAAAACCGAAGTTTATCCACAGAGCTCAGTAACCTTCGTCTTGACAATGAGCGCTTGACGTTTGACCAAAAGGAGCTGCAAATCAATTACGACCAGGCAAGCGAAAAGGTTAAGGAACTCGTCAAGGAACTCGACGAGGCCCGGCTGAATGCGGACGAGCGTAACTTTGCAAACCGCGACCAGTCTGCCGAAGACAAGGAAAAGAAGAAGGCAGAGAAGATGGCGCTTATGATGGCACAGTACGATACGGTACGTGATATCGATATGCTGCATATATACCCCCTGAACGCTCCCACAAATTAAGGGCTCCATGTCCGAGCGGGACGAACAACTCCGAGCGATGGTATCAAGGCTGGATGCAGTCGAGTCGGAAGAGGGCATGAGAACATTGACGCTAGAAGATGTTCAATACGTTCGCCGCCAACTCGTTGAGGGGCAAAACGTTACGCAAGACGCTATCGATCGGTTGCGCCAGGTTCAGGAAGAGTGCGAGATGATCTCCCGGAGGAGAGATGAGATTGAACAAAGGCTCGCGACGGTCGAGGCCGATTACGAGGATTTGTTTGGTAAGTTATTTACTTGATATAGTTGTCCGGTTACTCCGGCTGAGGTCTGTGTTGGTTATAGAAAAGACGATCAATACGGAAGAAAGCAGCAACCTAAACGCCGGCGAGTCGATGGCCGAGTTAAAGGTTTGTCATAACTTTCCACACTCAGGTCGGGTAATATGAGCTCATCTGGAACAACAGTCTAAATTAGAAGCGCAGTACTCTGCGAAGCGTGAGGCCCAGGCTGCTGAGATCAACGATCTGAGACAACAGCTAGAACAGAAGAGCAACGATATTCGCTTGATGAACAATACGGTGGAGACGCTCAAGGGTGTCAACGATGAACTGAAGGTACGTTTATTTGATCCAGCACGAGGGCTGGAGAGTGATCGGGAAACAACAACGCTTTTTAACTCTATCACACTTAGCGCGCGTTCGCTGCGACATCTGCCGGGATTGAAGGCGGCAAGGACCTAGCCGAGAGCGCGAAGGATCTGGAGCGCACGCGCAAAGGCCTGACCTTGCAAATCACAGAATTTGAGGGTCTGAAGAAAGGACTCGTTCGCGACCTCCAGAACCGTTGCGAGAAGGTACGTGATTATCACGATTGTAACCAATATCGGGCTTTACCGATATACCTAAATAGGTTGTCGAACTTGAGATTCAGTTGGACGAGTTGAAAGAACAGTACAACAACGTTATCCGAAATAGCAACAGCAAGACCCAACAGAAGAAGATGGCTTTCTTGGAGCGCAACTTGGAACAGTTATCGCTGGTTCAGAAACAGGTTTGCCCTTGTTGTCCTGTCAAAATAAACGAGTGCTAATCAATCCATCTGTTATCTTACCCACACCAGCTTGTGGACCAGAACTCGCAACTCAAGAAGGAGGTTGGTATCGCCGAGCGCAAACTCATGGCCCGAACGGAGCGCATCCAGAACCTCGAGGCATTATTGCAGGATGCCGACAGGCGACTGGCTGTGCAGAACCAGAAATTCGAGGAACAGTTGTCCGCGGTAAAGGACAGGCTTGAGCAGGCCCGGAGTACGTTCCTTGATTATCTTTATCGTCTTTGACCTGATCTCCGTCCTGCAGCCACGAAAACAACCACAAGTATTTCGAACTTCGGGCGAATCGCAAAGCCCTTGCGTGGCGGCGGCGGGAACGCCCAGCCCGCCTCTACCCCAACAGCAGTATCGTTCCTTACGGGCTCCAGTGCCAGTCCATTGGGACGGGTTCAAGCAGAAGATGGAAGGTACGTGTCGCGCTTTCAAGGCCGTATTGTCGGAACATCGCTGATTGCCGCGCGTGTGGTGTCAACTTTCGACGTGCAGTTCATCCAGTGAGTGGAATGCCTGTGCGCAGCAGTTTCATTCGCTAATACGTCTGTTCTTTTGTGGCAGCCAAGCGTGCGAGTTGGTTCTTCAAGGGCTCGTAACTAGACCGTCCGTGGATGTTATCTGGATTTACTCTGTATCATTGCTAGATGTTCGCCTGAGGGTGGTGGTGACATTATACCTACATTTCAGCTGTGTTGTTTTGAACGTACAATTTAATGATTCGCTCCATATTCTATATTCTACGCGCATATAACCAGACAGAGACCATTCAGCTCCGGAGTAATACAGCAGCAGTCGGCAACGACAACCTATCAACGGAGAAAGTATTGCCCTATGTCTCCTGTCCCATTGCTCCTCTGTTGGGTGACATCTAATGCTGTGCCACATCGGTGCCATAAGCCTCCGATGCCGTACATTATAGTTTGTAGTGTTTGCGCCCACGGGACACAGTTCGGTTTGCTCGACCCAAAATCCAATTCCACTGAGCAATCCAAGCTTTGCCTAAGCTTCTTCACCCACACATTCCGGCCCTTGACCACCAGCAAACGTGGTTCGTCGCACAGCGCCGCGGAAGGTTTGTCTCATAGAATCGGATAACCGCGGCCAATGAGCTACACCATGCTGAGCAGTCCCACGAACACTCGGCAGCGTTATGGGAACTCACCTGCAGTTGCGGGTTAGCCCGATCGACGCGCTCGCAAGTTTGATCACTTATCGTGCCGACCAGCGCGGCGCGTCTCATATCCGCCCCTGGTGGTTTGTGTCGGCTGAAAGACTGATGCGAGTTTGGTGACAACACTCGGTTGCTCGCGGCCGAGAGCCCGTCTGAAATCTACCAAGTTCGAACCGCCACTCACCGGGTATACGATTCACATGGCGAATTATGGGGAAATTGGGCTAATCCCCACCTCGCCACCGCCCTGACCTCTCTCGCCGAGTCAATGAAGTGAGACTTCTTCAAGGAACATGCTACGCCGCATACGAACAACTCGCGATGTTCACTCGCACATGGGTTCCCTGCACGCGTACGACACGATATCAACACGCAGCGCCACATGTTCGTTCTTAAAGCCATCAGCTGTCCTTGATATCCGAATCATGGCCCCCATATCTGCCTGCGTCATTCTCGATCCATTGTATTGTCCCACCGCAATCGCCCGAGGCCGGCACCATCTATTTCCGAGCAGAATCCCTAGTGTGCTTGGCTCAGGGGGAATGTGACGATCAACTTTAAGCGCGTATTTCTTAGTGAGCTGGTGCTTCGCCTTGCATCATAGCCAAAAGGCAGCAACAAAACAACAACCCGGGACGGTACGGCTGGGGTTGGTTGCTCGGTTAAGGGGCTCCGGGGCGGGGGGTATAATTGAATTGCAAAGGCAATAGGGGCTAGTTTAAAGTTGGTTCGATTCGGTTTCCGAGGTAAACAGCGACACCGCAGTGACGTGACTTGGCGGAAATAACGCTACTATATTGCTGTGGAGCCGCCGGAGGTTCAGTACCGCCGCCACCACTGTTGGTGGCGATACGGCAGGAAGTCCACACCGTACGCGGCCCATGCCGTGCTATTTCCGGCGTTTGTACGCCATCGTAGATCCAGTACAAATCAATACAGTGAGTACCTGGGATTTCAGAGCTCTCGGGGTGATAATCCAGTTGAAGAGTCGTAATTTAGTCATAACCGCTGTCTGGCAAGGGAGTGTCAGCTCATATTTTGTCAACTACCACCGACTAGCTACTTAGGGTTTTCGGCAACGGTCGACTCGATGGATGGTGGCTCATTCCCTGATTGACAGCTTGGGGTCTATCAAGTACAGTCGTTCAGTAAACTGTCACGCTATGCATTTACAGGAGTTGCACTTCAAGGAGTGCGACTGTATCCGTACAAACATTACCCAGATATTTGATGAACACTCAGGGTCAACACACTGGGCGCTCCGTAAGAGTGCAGGAAAAAGGCGCGTGGGTCAGTCGGGGGATATTTGCAGGCGCAGTTTTCACAGTCAATTACGAGGAGTCAGGAATCCAGTTCAGGTAGATTGGGTCCAAGTCTCCCATGCAGTGGATCAGAGATCAGATCTCGTTGGCCTGAAGATGGCAAAGGCGTATTTCGAAGACGGAGGCATATTTAGTGATAAGACTGCAAGGGGCAAGTGTCCAAGCCTATGGTGTGGATTGGGTCGGTGGACCCGTGGGTCGCCCAGAGTTTACCAATCGCCTGCGTCCGTGGAACTGTATAGATTGGGTCCCCAGTTGTCGGTCGCGTTTCAGGCGCGATGGAAGATCCACCAGATTGGAAGAGGGTCCAGAGTTGTGTGCTTTTGCGTCTGGCGCTTTTTTGTTTCAGCAGGTCGCCGCATAATGATCATGAATGTTGAGTTCGTGTGATCACCCCCAGCTGTCAGCTTTGCGAACCTCTCATTCTTTTCCAACTTGCTTTTGCACTCAAAAACCCGGCCGTTGAACTGTACAGCTCGCGCTCTTTTAAACCCGCTCGAGATTTCATCTCCGTCTAGAGCTGTCTCTCGTTCCTCCAACCTAATGCCAGTGCCGGTGCCTTCGTATAGGATGGCGAACACTGGAAGCGTTTCTCGCAAGCCATCTGGATCTTCTGTCCACTCTGGTGTTCATTCTCCTGTGCGACGATCCCCAGACTCCTTGGTACGCGTTTCTCTCCGTTTGGTTGGCCTAGGAGCTAATTGATTCGCTTAGTCTAATGTACAGCACGGCCGGAACCTCAGCCCGAACTCGGCTGCAATGTTGGGCGGGTCTGGAAAATACCCTAGTTGGTCGGTGAGTGGCAGCGTGCGTAACCGGGGAAGCTTATTAAAGACCTTGCTTCAAGGCGTGGAATAGTCCGAACGGTAGTTCAGACAACCTTTCAAATCGTACTATTTCCTCGTCTTCGAGCCCCGTCGACTCTGCGCCGCTGACTGACTCTCCGCACTCCTCGCCCCTGAATGTTGTTTGGGACACGGCACCCAAAGCTCCCACCTTAGGCCCTCGCGGGTACCCTGCTGCAGGCGACTGGGAGTACGACATGACTGGCAGCCCCGGCCGCGAGCATTCTCAGTTGGTATGTTTTGGACTGATCGGTCGTATTTTGTTTCCGAGCTGCCGTAGATTAAGCTGACGGCCTACCTTATCCTTATTTGTAGGAGATACCGGCTAACCACTTCGCACCTCGACCGACGCGCCAACAACAGATCGCCTATTCTCAATCATCTGCACTTTCCGCTAACCCGAATGCGCAAGACGCGGTCGGCCGTTATCCCTCAAGCGCCCCACACAAGCCCGTTGTGCAACACTCAAGTATTGGCTCACATACATCGAGTTATTCGACCGGCCTGCCCGCAGTACCCTTTGACTCGATCCAGGCCAGCGACGCCGAGGCTGAATTGGCAGGGGGGATGCTCTCGCTTTCGGTTGACGACTCGGCCTCTCGCTCGGCCTATAATTCCAACCATGGACGGGCCGTTACGTATGCTGGGGGTTTTGGCGTTTCCGACGTCCAGGCGTCTGGTATGCCCATGGCTGCCCCATTGACTCCCACTGGCCCGACGCCACGTGCGGTTAGTGCGTTGCACCCGCAGCGATCCGACCCCTCCATTGCCCAATCGTATGCCTACGGCCAGCCTAACGCCCACGACTACGTTTACTACCCAGGTGTTCCGGCCAGGGACGCATACGCCAATTTCAACCAGTATTCGTTCGGCGCACCATCAGCCGATCCGTCGTTCGGCTCGCCCGTGATATCAAATGCTTCCCACCGTATGTCTTACGGCTTGGGTGGCTACTCGACTCACAACTCCTACCTGGACGCTTCTCAAGGCCATTCCTACTTTTACCCCCCCGTTTATTCGCCGCAGATGGGCCATGCCCCAGTATCTAGCGCGATGCACTCGCCTGTCCCGACAATGGCTCGTTCGAAGCGCGATCTCCAGGTGCGTCTCATTTTCAGTGTTTCAGACGTTGGAGCTAAATGTCCACAGGGGCCACACTTTGGCGCTCATCGCCCATCATCTCAGCTTACACATCCACAGCGTATGCTAATCTCTGCGATGGCGCCAGGAACGGGAGCGATTGGTGTCCCTTCGGAGCCCTTCCCCCAATATGGCGTCTCCAACCAGATGTTCGGGATGGGCCAGGGACTCAATAATATGCTCCATTCGCAGCCGACATATGGCTTCCACTCGGCGTCGGCGCGCCCAGGGGTGGGATTTGCGCACCTTCGTCACGACGCCCCTTTGGACCCTGCGGTAACGGGGCGCAGCCCTCTGCTAGAGCAGTTTAGAGCGGACAAATCGAAAACATGGCAGCTCCGGGTGGGTTTTGATTTACCCTTTCTACGCTCGATTAACTTTGTGATATCACAGGATATTCGGGGTCACGTAGCCGAGTTTTGTGGTGACCAGCACGGGTCCCGGTTTATTCAGCAAAAGTTAGAAACTTCGACTGAAGAGGATAAGGAGGCGATCTTTTCGGAGCTTGTTCCCAGTGGGCTCTTGTCCCTTATGACTGACGTGTTCGGTAACTATGTGAGTATTTGTGACCAAATACTAGCTTCACTCTAACGTGACAACGCCCAGGTTGTACAAAAACTATTCGAATTTGGTTCGATCGAGCAGCGGAACCTTCTAGTGGACGTTATGGAAGGACATGTGTTGTCCCTATCGTTGCAGATGTACGGTTGTCGGGTTGTCCAAAAGGTACGCGCGCTTGGTTCGAGTGATTTACATAGCCCTGACTATATGCGTTATAGGCTATTGAATGCGTCACGGTTGAACAGCAGGTGTCGTTTGTCCAAGAGATTGACGTGGATGTTATGCGCTGTGTGAAGGATGCGAACGGGAACCATGTAGGCGTTGTGACATTTTCCGTTGCAGGCCCAGCTAACCTGTTATGTAGGTCATACAAAAGCTGATCGAGCGAGTCACGCCTGAACTTCTGGGTTTTGTCTTGTCGTTCCAGGGGAACGTTTACGACCTGGCCACCCATCCATACGGCTGCCGTGTGCTTCAGCGGTGCTTCGAATACCTCCGTGAGCCCCAGACCAGGCCGCTTATCGACGAATTGCACAAGTACACCACGCAGTTGATGCAGGATCAGTTCGGCGTGAGCCACCACCCTCTTTAGCATGTCAACGCAAACTCACCTTTTGTTCAGAACTATGTAATCCAGTTTGTCCTGGAGCACGGGGCTCCGGCGGATCGGGATTGGATTTTGCACAAGCTTCGGGGTCAAATGGTCCAGATGGCGAAGCACAAGTTCGCCTCGAACGTTTGCGAAAAGGCTCTCGTCACGGCCGACCCCGAATCGCGCCGGCTACTGATCGAGGAGATTATGACCCCTAGGCCGGACGCAGTCAATCCAATTGTATTGATGATGAAGGATTCCTTTGCCAGTAAGCCTGCTTTTCGTTCCTGTCTCATCTCCCCACTGACACCTTTTATTCAGACTACGTGCTTCAACGTGCCCTTCAAGTCGTGGAAGGCGAACAACGTCACGCACTTGTCGCCAAGGTCAAACCGCAGCTCAGCAACATGCGGCGATACTCGAGCGCATACAGCAAACATCTCGCTTCCAGTGAGTTCTGGCCAAATATTTCTTCGAGTTGGATCTAACTTGAATCGTTGACAGTTGAAAGATTGATAAACGAAAGGTCAGCCGAGGAGCCGAACCTTCTTCGTGGCTTGCCCTCTTCCGATGCACCTGCTCACCCAGCACCTGGCTAACCCTCTAGTTGATCATTATATTCGGACCTCCTTCTCGACCATGTTGCGGTCGCATGCGTGGTCCTCGATCGTAGATTCGCGTTCGGCGCTCCAAATCTGCATAAACCCTCACTTAGCCGCCTTTGTTGATTTTTTTCTTTGTCAAATGCTTTCTACCCTTTTCTCTCTCGAAAGGACGTATCCGTCTGCTAATTCCGTTTCTGCGTCTGCGTGCACTTTGTTCGAATCGGTTTCGCTACTGCTCACTTATCTTGGCATTCATTCGTTCATACAAGCTTCTACAGAAACCTCCTGCACATAGTTTTTTGTCTTTGCTTTTTTGTTTTTGACCCCCAAGTTGCTCTCGTTTAGCTATATGCTTGTCACATCAGTCCTACAGTAGCAGTCTGCTCATTTGTCGCACTCCGATACCACATCAATCAATCACTATCCTTGCAAACAAAGTAGCGTGATCGTTTGACGAAAGACAACCATGCTGGGAGGGTATTGATTAGAGATCGCTGGATTTGGCGTTGGGGATCACCTGATGTAAATGGTATTCGGCTTGCCATGTTTATCCTTGACGTCCACAGACACCGACAATTTGATTATCGCCCTTGAGTTTGGGCCCACGCTTTAACATTAGAATAATCGACACAGGAAAACTTTCCAAACGAGAGACGAGGCACACTTGGGGTATTACGTGTCACATACCAGATTGGCAAGTTCCACATATACCTGGACGTCCTTGTGTGCTCTAACGTCCAACACCCGAACAGGACCACTTGTGGTTTAACATTCCGTAACATTTGTACCGATCTACCTAGTAACTCGCGCAACGACTTGGACACGGCCAGACACGTCAACCATGTCTCACGCTCTCCTCTTGCGCTTATTTCTCGCACCTTCGTTCTTTTCGGTGCACGTCGCGTTACAATACCTGAAAACCTACCCCGACAACATTGGTATTACCCATTACTTAACCGGCCGCCTTAGAGAGTTTGACCTCAAGGAGCTCGAGGACGTGTGGGGCTTTATTTGGTTTGTGCTATTTTTACCGTGCAAGTGTATCCTTCGTTCGACCCGTCCTCTGCAGCCATCTCCTGGTCACGCGCCCATCCAAGTCCACAGCACTCGAAGTCTTTATCATCGAAAAGGCGGAACAGTCTACCCATATAGCAACGTTGGTAAGTACACCATCTAGGTATTCAGGTTTAACTCAGCGATGCCTTGATAGACGTTATGGTTTATGCAAGCAACCTTGAATGATCTCGCCCAAACCCAAGCCCGTCGAGGGGCGAGCAAATCAGAATCGTTTGCCATATGCCAGCGAGTTATCCTCAAATGCCACGACATCATCTACGGAGATCCCCCTCCGCCATCTGCTGCACCTTACAGTGGACTTCAAGTGAAGCCTCGGTCACGTTTTGGCCGAAAGCATATCAAGCCGTTCGTTGCTCCGGCACTTGTTGGGATGGGCGTGATGCTAGCTGGGGCGCCTGGTATGCCTGCTCTGACTCCGATGATTGGACAGGTAGCCATTGAACAGGGTCGGAGAGAGGAGGAACGCCAGTTGAGTGGAGTTGTTCGCGACACACAGGAAGCGGAAGCTAGGGGTTCGCTGTCATCACGCGCCGACTCTTCTGCCCAAGACGACGACGACGATACTGGATATGAATCTCCAGCTCCTGGACCTTCAAGTGCCCCTGCTTCCAAGCTATCTCGTGAAATCACGGTCTTTCCGGAGAGCGGGTCCTCTACCCAGACTGTGGAAGCTGCTCGGACTAGCCCATCGCTTGCTACGACTAGAGTTTCCCGGTTATCGGACGACCCATTTGGACAACTCGATCCACCAACGCCTCCTAGCGCAAAGTCAAGTCTACCCTCGACGCAGTTCTTTCAGTCAACGCCCTCCATAGGACGCCCTGGCTTGGTTCGTGCCCACTCTCTTGGGCATATTGCAAAGCAAGAGGCGATCCTCCGGCAGTACGATGTCTTCAGTCAAAGTCAGCTTCTACGCAGCCACTATTGTCGAGGCGAGGTCCAGTTTCTATTGACTCTAGAGAACATCTCGAACCGTCTTCTTGTTGTCCCGAAGTTAGCTCGCGTCAGTGCTCTTAGGGCCGAATTAACAAACCTCAACAACAAGCTACCAGCTGAAGTATGTTGGTTTTAATTTATTCTTCACAAAGTTGCTCACGGTGTGGATTAGGTTTGTGTGCCTATGTGGTGCCCATCTTCGGACAAATGTTCTCCCAACTCGTTAATAACACAACCCCACCATAAAATTGTGCGAATTCCTCCCGGAGAGAGCGTGGTTCTTAACTCGGCAGAACGAGCGCCATATGTGCTGATCATAGAGTTCCTCAACGATGATCTGGATTTCGACCCAGCCAAGCGAACGAACAAGGAGATCTTGAAAAAGCTTGTCTCTTCAAAGCCTAGTTCCCGGAGTACTTTGCCGCCTCACTTGTCATCAATTGCGGCCCCACCTCGCAAATCTTCGGTTACCGGACGTCCAGCATCCTGGACGGAGTCCCCTATCACAAGTACTGAAGAACCCACACACTCTTCTACAGAGGCACAGAGTATAATCGAGGTCACGCCACCCACGCCGCATGACCCACCCGAGGACGAAGAGGTTGATCTAGTCGAGCAGCTATATGGGAACAAACTGTCGGTCCGCGATGAGCCCGTCGACCTCACCGATACAATTGTTCTTCCGGCACCCCCGAAAAACAAGGTTCTTGATATGAACCGGTGGCAAATGGCGTCTGCCCCACCAACCCCCGGCATTGGCGGTCCTTCAAATGGGCTCCCTCGAACACCACGTGTGCCCAGCCTATCTGGCTCATCATTCGGCGCTATAACGGGGACTCCTCCTTCCAATACCCAGTTCACAGCCCAGCAAGATGCACTGTCTATGGAGGATTACTCAGAACGTATGCGCACCGCCGCAGTCATGCTCGCGCAATTGAATACCAACCTTGTGCGCGAACCTGTGACTCCTGTAGCTGTTCCTGGAACCTCACCTGTTGTCTCGCCTCCTACCCCGGACACGGGCGCGGGGGTGTTGAGTTGGATCCCTGGGACTGGGTGGATCATGGGCTCCGGGACTGGTACGAGCGCCGGCGCAAGCGATCCACAGCCCAGCATGAGGATGCGTTTGCAACCCGCCGAAGCAGCGGCAATTCGCGAACGCATAATGGCTGAAATGATTGCGCTCGAGGAACAGCGGATGGAACGTATGATGGAGCAGGGCGAAGGAGAAGGTATCAAAGGGATTTCAGATCCTGGTCGCGCCTCCAATACTAAAGAGGACGAAGCGATTGTGCGACGTGAGCTAAATCGCGCAGACCCGTCCGGTAAGTAGGGCCCTATCCGCCTTGCGGCCGCTCGTACGTTAATCGCAAAGCATTTCACTTCAGCCGCGGTATTCAGGGAATCTTGGGCTGGCAAAAAGGCGAGGATCAGAGCAGGGAGTCCGTACGGTCACCTGGCTAGCTGGGATGTGAGTACTTCCATCATATTTGGTGGGCACCACTTAACACGACGCAAGTGCGTATCCGTCATCGTCAAGACTGGTGCGGACCTAAGGCAAGAACAGCTTGCCACACTGCTCATCAAAGAGTTCGAACATATTTGGAAAGAAGAGAATTGTCCTTGTTGGGTCCGCTAGTGAGCTTTAGGTTACTTTCATCCGGAGAAGAGTTAACCCTAAATTTTTCTAAAGCTTTAGGATACTTATCACCGGATCTAACTCTGGGTTGGTCGAGACCATCACGGTTAGCCATTTGATCTACGCACTGGCTGCTAAATTGACCGCGGCAACACGTGCATAGGACTCCGTGTCAATTCACTCCATCAAGAAAGCCGAGTACGCTCGTCGCATTGCCGAAGGGAACTTTGGACATGTCACACTTCTGGATCACTTCATCAATGTAAGTGACTAGGACCTCTTTCCCGTACCAGAAGCCCGAACTTAACCAACCTATAGACGTATGGTGACCCCTCGTCCGTTAAGTTTGCGAGGGCTCAGCGCAACTTTGCAAAATCGCTGGCAGGTAGGCACCTGAGAAACCCCCTCGCATAAGGCTCACTCAAACGATTTTCTAGGATATTCTGTTGTCACATACTTGCTGCAAATTAAAGATCGACACAACGGCAACATCCTTTTGGATCGCGAAGGACATTTGATTCATATCGGTGAGCTGAACCAAGCTCTAGATACTAATACGACCCAATAATCTAGTGCTCCTTTCGTCCCAAAGACTTTGGGTTTATGCTATCGAACTCTCCTGGAAATATGGGGTTTGAGTCTGCACCGTTCAAGCTGCCTCTGGAGTATGTCGATGTCCTTGGTGGCGTCGAAGCAGAACCATTCCTGGAATTCAAGCGACTATTCCTTGAAGGGTTCTTAGCCGTTCGTAAACACAGTGATCGGATCATCAGTGAATTGTTTTTGACACACTAGGCTTCATTCATTCATACTCACCGTTGAACACTTTGTAGCTCTCGTCGATCTCATGCAAAAGGGCAAGTGCCAAGACTGAATCAAGGAGTCCATCTAACGTCTCTCGGGCAGACTCTGCATTCCCGTGTTTTGCGGCCTTCGGCGAGCAAACTTCCCAAATGCTCAGCGACCGATTCCAACCCTCGCTCACAACGGCGCTCGTCAAGGAGCATGTGGAGAGATTAATTGTTACTTCGCTTGGGTCTGCATGGACGCGGTTATACGATTCGGTACGCATTTATTCGATCAGGGATGTCAATGGCCTAATATTTATGCGTCCTATTTGCCTGGCCTCTATACTGCCAGTTTCAATATTACTCGCAGTCTATTTTGTGACCGTTGGTCGAACATTACCTCAACTACTACATATCTCACGGCTTTCGGATGCTGCTTTGTTGTGTTATCAGTTATTGATAGGAGTAGAATTTTCGGGAATTAACAAATCTTGTGTGCGCTCGCCACGTTGCAAACGGGATCTTTAAATGCAGGCACTTGCAGCGTGGATATCGTGTGCTACAAATAAAAAAACAACTCCCAAATACTCTGCGCTTATTGCTAATCTAGCAACTATTATAAGCTGGCTAGTCTATGTGTCTGCTGTGACGGGGATATCAATCAACTATACATTGCACTAGAAGCGAATATATTCGAGGATAACTGTATCGCTTGGCGCGACACGTTCACCCTGTAAGGCCTTGCATGACAGGGGCAAATCTTTCACTTTCCCAAAAGAAAGTAGTGCATTTGAAGTTCATCGTATTGTACCACATCTAACACAACCAGAAAGAACGTTCCGGCCCACAGAAATACGGTATTAACGCAATCAGGGTGAAGCTCTACTTCTCTGGGAGGCCGCGCTTAGCAAACTCTGCATTCAGCACTTTGCTGACATCGGCATGCACGACTTCGATGGAACGCGTCGAATCGATCTAAACAACATTCAGACCGCAAATCCATGAAGATCCTATAATAAACGCGCAACTTACCACAACGACCTTGCCCTCAGCGCGGTACTTGTCAACCACAGGCATGCTGGTGTCCACGAACGTCCGGAAACGTTTCTTGATGCTCTCGACGTTATCGTCTTCACGACCACTGGTTTTCCCTCGCTCGAGTAGGCGCGCAAGCATAACTTCTTCGGTAGTGTCAAAGAACAGCACGAAAGAGGACATGCAAACCTGAACTCACAAAAGTCAGTGTGGGGCTACTGAGGCCACATTGGTCAAACTTACAGTCTCGTCGAACTTGATCGCCTGGTCCATCTTGCGCGGGAACCCATCCACGAGGAATAGACCATGTCCGTTCTCCCATGCGGCACCCGGGTGAGCCTTGCCCAACTCGGCGCGAATCGCATTCTCAAGCAACTTGACAGTGACTTCCATCGGGACGATTGTGCCATTGCGGATATGTTCGCTTATCAACCCGCCAAATTCGGAGCCTTCGCGTTTCTGCTCTTCGCGGAGGAGGTCACCAGCTAACCCAGCGTGGGTCAAGGCGCAAAATGGTGAGCAATTGCTTGGCTAACCTGAGAGATGGACAAAGCCAAAGTCCTCAACGATGCGAGCGCACTGGGTACCTTTGCCTAGGAAATCCAAGCTTAGGACTCGGTCAGACGCGTAAAACTAAAATGACATCGCACCAGCACCCGGGCCACCCAAGACGTAGATAACCATAACCTTCGTCGAGTCGAAAGCAGGCGTCTCCGCTGAAGTCGAAGCCGCTGCAGTCGGGCTCGTCGGACTGGCTGGTCCTTCACCAGCCTTCTTCTCCTTATTCATGTGCAAGAGCTCCTTCGTCTTGTCGATGAGACCCATTGCTAACAAATTTAGGGGAGAAAAAATCTATTTATGTTTTGTTGGCTGCTTAGATGTCGCGTCTTCGTGATAGATTGGCGGGATTAGGGGGTTAGCGGCCTGTCGTGGTTGTCGAGAGGCAGGAGCCGTCTGAGCGCGTCTCTGGACAAGTAAGGCGTATGATGCGAACGCAAGGATGGGCAGAGATAGCAAGAGGACTGGATTGGGCGCGTTGCGGTGTGGAGATGGCATGCAAGACGTAAATCGGGCCGCTTTCGGCTCCCTTACGTCATTACCAGGTCACGTGGACTGGGCGGCTTTTGATGTGGCTATAGTGTGAATGCGAGACTTTGTTAGGTTCGGGCACACTCGTAGGACAAAGTCTTTTAGTATGACTCTCCTACATTTGGATGTTATCAAATGAATATCCGTTCAACTGAGTGGGCGGACACGGCTGTTGGTTGAACACGCAGCAGACAGCAGCCCCCCGCATGCTCTACACATGTTCCATTTACCACAAGTGGTGTCAGCTGAATACCCCGGATTGTTCGTCGGATTAAACATAGCTTGATTGGAAACGCATTTCTGAGCCGGCCTGCATGCACAGGATAGACAGGCAGCCCACCGTTTGTTATTCACACCTCGCAAGGGAGAGGCCCCTTTGCACCCCAGTCGACGCTTGTCATACTAACCAGCATTTGCGGCTAGAACTACGCGATAAGATATCATATTCTCACGTACAGCGGATAAATGCGCCACCCAAACGTCGGGAGCTCCCTCCACATGCTAAACCGATATGATCGCAGGGTAGAACAGTGCAGATCTGCGCTACATTTGCCGCGGCATACACGCGGATGTGCGGTTCGGTTCTGCGCCGCGTTGCGGGCGAGTGTTCCGCCAACAAGGGTCAAATATCCACGTACTTGTGCTCAACGCTGGATGATCTGGATTTTATGATCTCCATTGGATCCTGTCATTACAACGCATATGTCCCCACGCAAACAAAAAAAACTCACCAGGAATCCCAGCATCCAGCGTGGGTCGACCTTCTGCCCGAGTGCGACCCAGGGCCGGGTTCTTGTTTGACGAATGCAGACACAGCGGGCAAGTGACCCGCACAACCTCCGCAACCGACCAAATACTACCAGGTCAGACATGTCGCTTCTTCTCCGCTGTTCAATTCCCCGACCACAGGTGCCTAGAACACGTCATTCAATAAGTATAGTACTGCACTCTAGTCAATTAGGGGTTAAGCGAGCCTGGGCCATATGAATAAACAGACTGGACATGTGCATCAGGTACGCGAGGCGTACGGTTTGCGGCACAGTTTCCCACAGTGTTGCGGACGCGTTTTCCACCGATCAGAGCAGTGTATGATCGTCGTTGGTGGAGCTTGCTCGCCCTGCAACAAGTCACGTGAACTAAAATACCGACGTCGGACGCGCAAACGAGGCGCAGTTCAAAGCCTTCGATAACAAAAAGCGAATGACAGGCTATGCGACCCACGCAAATACCCGAGCGGAGTGGACATGTGGGTCGGGTAATATAACCATATATGCACACGCACCATACGCCACGGTGTGACCCACGTCAAAAAGTCGCCAGGCACGGCTCTCTCGATCAAGTGGGCTAGTGTTCTATGCTTGACATCATCCGATCCCGAAATGGAGATCGGTGCGCGCATTGCAAACTTCCCACCGTTCGAGATGTAAAGGGACTGTTTGTTGCTGGAGTCGGATATAGAAGGTACCGCAATTTATCAACCACACCGATCGTGGGATGTGAATCCGGGCACACCCCGCCGAAGGGTTTGGCGATGGCGGTGTGAACACTGCGCAATCCGGCGTCGGGTAAACGTTAAAGCGCCAGGGACAAGAGAAAGGAGCACCAGACGAAAGACAACCGTATCTATGCACAGACTTGAGTACTCGGCACAGTGCCGCAGAGCCAAGGCAGCGCGAAATACGGTGTACACGAGGTGACATTGATTAACTCGCGCAGCAGAGTGGGTCGCATATGGATAGATGAAATGGCCTCACCGCTCCCTCGAGTGAATTGGCCCAACACATATGGATAAACGATTGCTCAATTTGTGGGCAGAATCGGATGGTGGCTGGGATGTGTCCATGTTAATCACGTCCAGACCCGAGCCCTGCACGGCCATTAATCCAGAGCAGAGGCAAAGGGCGAGTGGGGGCAAAGAAAAAAGAAAAAGAAAAAAAAGTACGAGCGCTCAAATGACATTTAATAAGTTTTCGATCAAAGACTCCAACTATCAGATTCCCACACGGCGCCCGGGGATACACCGTCATCTTTTCAGGCCGTCCACTCTTGGACCGATCGAGCCACACCACCACCCCTTGGTTCCTCAAAACCTCTCCATGCCCACCCATCCGGCGGTTTGGCCCCCGCTCTCCCCCCCGCGTCGCCCCCTTTGTCCAGCGCATGCTCGGCGGCCTTGCGCACCGCCCAACAACGACGACCAGGACGAGACGCGTGAGGCCAACAACTGTCCGCCCGCCGCCGCACTGGTTTACGCTTGGCACTCTGCGCACATTCCCCACTCGCATGCGACACCCACCGCCCCCTGCTGTCGAGGAGCGGTATTTTATGTTTGGTGAGTCGTGCTGGATGGGCGGCACGAACCGCCGGCGTTGACGGCATCTCATCCAGTGGCGCCGCGGTATAATGTTCCGCTCGACGAGGTCATTGCGGACAAGCACCTCCCGCCGGTATGTCCGTCTTGGATTCGCGCTAGTCTCGGCTTACGTGTGAATTTCCACTCTAGCTTTCCCTCCGGGATTTCGAAGATTATTTACGTCACGTCGAGGGCACACCCGAGAACCTGTACGTCCACCTCCCCTACCACGACCACGCAGCTCACACTACATAGATACTTTCATCTCTGGGTCCGGCAGTATCGCCGTGTACACCATGCCTGGGCCGAATCCGTCCTGCCGACCGTCCCGAGCTCGAGCAGGGGAACCTACCGCTCACGCGACTTGTGGGAGCGCCTCGCTCCGTGCCAGGACCGACAGCTCAAGAAAGAATTCGCATCTGCCAAGGCGACGTTTTTCGACAGGCATGCGCCGATGCGGCTTGGGATCAGCGACGAGTTGCGGAACGAGGTGATGCACATCCGGAACGTCCCGCCGCAGGAAACACAAGGTGCGTACTACTCGAGAATGAGTCGGACGAGTGCTCACGCTGTTTGCAGCACTCACGGATAAACTCCCCTCGTTCCCGAACCAACCCGAGCCCAGTCATTTCGATGCTGTACTCGCGCACGTTGATGCCGAGCTCGCCGCGGCGTGTGATCGATTCGTCTTTCTCGCGTTCCGGAATAGCGGGCTCTGGCATTCGTGTCTGGGTCATCTGCTCGGCGTCGCGATCCTCGCTGGGGGCATGGCACTATGGTGCATAGGCGTCGCGCGCAACAAGAGCCGCGCATTCGTCGTAGCGAGCCTGCCGCTTATCTGGATCGGCGTGTGGTTCATGCTCGTGAGCCTGAATGGTGTGAGTCTCCAATCGATCGGCTTCTAGCCTTGAAATTAAAAACTGATTACGCTTCTAGCATTGTTTAGGGGTGTACGTCACGGGTGATGCGCGGCAGTTGTACCCGCACGAGTTTATCCGACCGGTGCCGCCGAATATCGTACCCCCGCCCGTGTACTCGCTCGCACGGCCGGTGGACCCGCCGTGTCCGCCGTCGCATGCGTCGAGTCGCAAGACATCGGCTGCGTCGGGGAGTTTGTTGCCAGTTACGACTGTGCCGCAAAGGACGTATTCGGGGAGGCGGAAGAGTGACGGGTGGTGCGAGGGCGAGGGCCTAGGGCGGAGCGAGAGTGGAAAGTGGAAGGACGGAAGGAGGAAGATGAGCGAGGGACTGGTGCGGATGTTTGGGCGCGAGGCAGGCGTGGCTAGACCGACAGCGGAAAGTATCGAGATGGAGCTCAAGTTGCCGCCTGCGAGGAGGACCAAGGACCTGCCGCGCGAGTCGTTTGCGCTGGAGGTGTTGCCGCCTATGGAAGGACCCACTCCACCACCGGTGGCTATAACCGCAGCGCGAAGAGGAGGCATAGCAGGGCTCGAATGGGGACCCGAGCTCGAGGCGGGCCGGTTTCAAGTATCGTTCCAGCCAGACGAGCGACCAGACAGCCCATGCAAGTTTACTGAGGAAAACGACTTTGGGATAGTCGTCTCGGAGGCATTTGACGAGGACGAGCCGGACGCATACACCCCCGCACACGTCCCACCTAGCGAGTCGGGGTCCGAGCCTGCAACGCCGGTGGGTCCAACTTCCGAGTACCTCGTGCAGCGGCGCATGGCGATGCCGGATATGCCTGCCCATACGCGAACGGGGTCGGACCCGGCGCTCGAGTGGACGGCGAAAGAGGCCGGCGAGGGTCGGGTGTGGCCGTGGCCGCGGCGACTGCTGGGACCGATGACGGCGGTGCATTCGCCAATTGTGCGGCGGGCGCACTGGGTGGTGACGGTGCGGACTGCGTTTGTAGCGCTCGTGGTGACAATGGGGATGGCGGTGGGGCTGGTGGTATGAGATGCGACGATTTCGTATCCTGTTTTTTGTATTCGCGTATATTATAGTTGTATTGTAATATGAAGCACCACGGAAATGAACGGAGCTAGTCCTCCGCAAAGCGACTCGGGGAGGATCGATCGGCCGGCTGGATCGAGCGGATCAAAAGAAGGAGTCGGTGGCGGTACTCGAAGCCTGCGGTCAGTTTCGGCGACATTTTAATTTGTCATCAGCCACCATGACGCGTCCAATCGTCAAGACTTTTACCGCATGCGTCGGTGGCCGTTTGTCCTGCTCCACGCCCGTGACACCGAAGCAGGGTCGAAACGCATGCGCCCGACTGTTTCGAAGTGCGGATTTTTGTCCCACTCGATCTCTGCGGAATGAACAGCTGAGCCGCGAGAGCTGGTATAAGTGCGCGTCGGTGCGCTCGTTTCTCGTTTGACTGCACGATGCAAGATATCCCGCTGCAAGATGACCTCGATGTCCCCGAGTGGGAGCGCATGCCGTTCTCGCTGCCGATTCTCCAGCCGTCGTCGGAACACGAGCAGCCGACGCCCTGGAAGCCCAGCATGAGTGCGCTCAGGACACTCGCGCCACGCCTTGGACGCCCGCCGCCTTCACCTAGCCTGCCGACGCTCAAGCGGTACACGAGTGAGTGTCGAGCTAGTCCGCTTGCGGCCAAATGAGGCTGATCTACCCGCAGTTATCCCCGAGTACGATGTCCCGCTGTTCGATATCTTGGATGACAAACATGCGTCTCCGGTCCGTGCCTGTTTTGATCCTGGTCGCATGGTCGTTGACATGTCTTGCAGCTCTCCCTGCGCGAGTTTGAAGAGTACTTGCTCTATGTTGAACGGAGTCCAGAGAACTTGTATGTGACCTTATCATCGTCCGATCCTCGACTAAACGGTTCTAGGTATTTTTCGCTTTGGCTCAAACAATACACCGACGAGTACAACGACTGGGTCGAGAGCCAGGCCATCGACCTCGACAGTCGGACCTCGTCGCCCAACTACCGCCCGAGCTCCAATCCCAAACCACTGCCGCCCAACCCATCCCTCGCCGACTCGTTTCAGCGCGCACGCGAACTGTTCTTCGACAGCGCCTCGCAGTACGAAATAAACGTCACCGACGAGATGATCGACCCCGTCCGGCACCTCGTTCGCCCACCCGATCATGGGCCCGCCAGGCGGCGCAAAGAGGCCTGGGAAGACGACAGCAACGACGACGAGCCGCAGGCCGAGGAGGCACTCGCCGTGTCCGGAGACATGTTCGCAACCATGTACGCCCGCCCACGCGACCTGGACAAGATCAAGTGCGAAGTCGAGGGCCTGCTCCGGCAGTCGCTCACGCGATTTCTCCAGCTCGCGTTTACCAACTCGGGGCGGTCGCACGACAAGATCGCGTACAGCGTGTGGGGTGTTTACTTGGCGGCTGCGATCGCCGCGAGCGTTTCGATGATCGTCGGTCGCAAGCCGCGCGCGCTGAGGCTGATCGTTATCCCCATGTTGCTCGTCTCGTGGTCGGTGCTGTTTGCGAGTTTGAACGGGGTGAGTTGGTGTCTGGGGTTCGTGTTCGTGGGCTTATGGATGGACGCTAGATATGCACTGCGATTTACGCGTTTGGTGATGCGCGCCAGCTGTACCCGTACGAGCTCTATGTCATCCGCTGCCGTGCCAATATGGGTGAACCGTACGCCCGCCCGGTCGATTACAAGAGGCTCGGCGACAACATGCTGATCGCCAGGAACGAGTCGGTCGAGCCGATCATCCAGCCGCATACAGTGTACAGGCCAAAAGCACTCGGGGCCGGAGGGATCTTGGACAAGCTGCGGCGGTTTGTCCCCAGGATGGCGAGAAGGCGGGATGGGGACGTGGAGCAGGGGGGAGCGTACGAGATGAGGACCCGTGTGGGCAGGTCAGAGAGGGGATCGTCGTGGGAGGGTGCGCCCAACACCAATCCAACCAACCTGGCCTTTCCTGCACCCGCATACATCCCGACCTCTCCACATCTAGCCATCCAACAATGTCCATTCGCCCAACAACCCTACTCGCTCGCACCACCCACACCCACATCGGCACCCCTCGGCGGCTTCTCCATCACCGCTCTACGCCCCAAGGCTCCGCCGATGCCGCCCAACTGGGGTGAGGAAGAACAACGCCTCGTCCGCGCGATGGACCTTGACCTGGGCGACCCACGCGCGCTGGGCGTGTACGGTCCAATGGTGAACATCCCAAGCGGGCTCGTCCGGCGTGTCCATCGTGATATTTTCGTGAGGAGCATGTGGATGGCGCTGGGCGTGACGGTGCCGATTGTTATTGTGTTGTTGCTTATTCCTGTGCGGTCCTAGCTTGTGGGGGCGTGGTACAGGATGTGGTATTTTCAGCACTTGTTTTACCTAGTTCTCGCCTTGTTCTCCGTTGTGCACTTGCCCTGTATCTGTACGGTTCGGTTGCTGTCGGTACTGTGATTGACAAGATGTAAATACTGATTATATTCGTCCGTGTATAATGTACTTGCCTGATTTATCAAATGTCCGGCTTGCATTGTCCCTTGATCCAACCATTTGATAACGTGTACTTGCGTCGCGGTTGAAAGGTAGGCGCTCTTTGCTGGCATGCCATGCTCCGTGACGTCACGCAAGTATCCCTAAAAAAGGTGGCATCACGTGATAGTCGTGGGAAACAAGCGCCGCGCGGAAAACGCGTCCTTCAGACCTGCTAGCTGAAAACTTAGTTCTGGCGGAACAAAACGCCAGACCATTGAACAAGGTATAACTTGCATTTTTGTGGCGCTACAAGCGTTCCCGTTAGACGATGAATCGAGGGGAGCCAGCCCCAAGTTGGCTCGTCTCGCCCACCTCGAACAGACGTGCGAGTTTAAGACTGTTGAAAAAGGCCGCAGCGGATGGAGAATCCGCCGCAACACCGCGGAGAATCAACCCGCACGTATATACCAGGTGAAAATCTCGCCCCTGATATAATACACCGATCGGGCAAGATCCGTTGGGCTTCAGCAAGGTGCGTATTCTTGATGTGGTGTTTATAGCCGGCGAGTAGCGTCTTGTTGAAAATAGTTGCACCCTGTTCTTGGATACTTTTGGGCGGGGGTGTTGATCTTGAGTAGTTGTCCGGTCGTTTGGGAGGTGGAAATTTGAGCCGCTCGATGGGGATTCTGATCCGTTTCTTGGGGAGCCTGACCCGCTGTCGCTGCGTGGTTAATGCGTGGGGACGTTTTTCCGTTGTCACCTGGTACGAGTGTAGTATCTCTATCCGATAGACTCACTGTAGAAGTTGAGCTGTTGCGATTGGATTTATTGTGTGTTTACTCTACTCGGTGCTGTTGAAAGTTACAGTCTGTCGACCAGTTGAACCTACTGGACACGCGGGTCCGAACTAACATTGGTGGGGGAATAGAGAATGCATAGCGTGTGCAGAACAGCGACGGGCCAAAGCTTCCTAGCCTTTCGGACAATTACGTGAATATACTCGTCGGCGGAACATTCGCCCGCAATGCCGCGGAAACCCGAACCGCACGCATGCCTGGTAATGAAGAGGAGTTCCAGACAGATTGTCGGCTGAACACTCTCCTGTCATGCTCGGCCCGCAGTGGACAAAGCACAAATCCGCAGTGACCGACCATACCACCTACATCAGCATAGCACATGGAAGACAGACTCGCTACCAATGCTCGGGCGGCGCATTTATCCGCTGCATATGGTCGGTGAGAGTGTATCAAATGTGGACTTTCTGTCTTCACGCAGTTCCATATCAAGCGCTCACTGACGTGACAAACGCTCACAGAGCTCAGCTGGGCTCGCACAGAGGGGGGAATCTGGCACGCTTGGTGTGCGCGGTAGCGGGAACCTGACCCACTGGGCATGCATCAGGCGACTGAGATATGCGCCTGTCAGCAGGACAGCACCCTGCATCCGATGAGCAACCGATACTGCTATTTGCAACGTTTACAGCGGAAAGTCGACCCGCATCAAGGTGGAAGCCTGGCCCGCTAGCGTTGCATTTTTGTAGACCCGTGATGTGGTATCCGAGCGGGAGAGGGCTACCGGCTGCAGGGAGATCTGGTGTCCAGCCTTAGACCTCCACGCGGTGTCCGCACAGTATAACCGACTACTAGGAGATATTTTGAGACAAGTATGATGCATGCCACCCACACGCATCATGGCTGTGGGCGGAATAGCGGCGCATACAACCTCTAGCCGACCGCCGCCATTTATATTTCAAGATTACCTCAGCAGTCCGCAATCACCGTAGTTTTGTTTGCTTGTGCCCCCCAGCCCACGTGTACGCCAGACTGAGGGGATATGGCCCAAGCAAATTGTTGTGAAGAACTCACTTGTGTTCAGCGGTTTTTACGTCGCAGCCAATCGCTCAACCAGTAGAGTTAGAGTAGCTATTGGTCCTTGGAATGACCGCCGTCCACACGCTTCGAAACCGGTGGATGAAATACGTCGTACCAAAATGATCTATCCCGATGTGCATTTGTTCACAAATATGAGAAGGGGACTTGGTGACGGCGCTGTAAGTCTGGGCTGCAAATTATTCAACCAACAGTCGGATCTGTCTACCCAGCTAAACAGATATTCACATGAGAATATCCAATTGCAGAAGAGTCATATATAGAAGACTTTGTTCTACGAGTGTGCTCGAACCTAACAAAGTCTCACATTCATGATATAGCCACATCAAAAGCCACTTTGTCCACGTGACTTCATAATGACGTAAGGGAGCCGAAAGTGTCTCGATTTATGTCTTGCATGCCGTCTCTACATCGCAACGCGCCCAACCCAGTCCTCTTGATATCCCTACCTATCCTTGCGTTCGCCTCATACGCATTGCTTGTTCATAAACGCGTTCAGACGAACCCTGCCTCCCAACAACCGCAACAGGTTGTTAACCCCCTAATCCCACCAGTCTATCACGAAGACGTGACACCTAACCAGCCAACGAAACTGAAATAGACCTTCCTTCTTAATTTTGCCAGTAATGAGTCTCGTCGATAAGATGAAGGAGCCCTTGCGCATCAACAAGGAGAAGAAGGCTGGTGAAGGGTCAGCCAGTCTGACGAGCCCGACTGCAGCGGCTTCGACTTCAGCAGAGACGCCTGCTTTCGACGCGACGAAGGTTATGGTTATCTACGTCTTGGGTGGCCCGGGTGCTGGTGCGATGTCATTTTAGTTTTACGCGTCTGACCGAGTCCTAAGCTTGGATTTCCTAGGCAAAGGTACCCAGTGCGCTCGCATCGTTGAGGACTTTGGCTTTGTCCATCTCTCAGGTTAGCCAAGCAATTACCCACCATTTTTGCGCCTTGACCCACGCTGCGTTAGCTGGCGACCTCCTCCGCGAAGAGCAGAAACGCGAAGGCTCCGAATTTGGCGCGTTGATAAGCGAGCATATCCGCAACGGCACGATCGTCCCGATGGAAGTCACTGTCAAGTTGCTTGAGAATGCGATTCGCGCCGAGTTGGGTAAGGCTCATCCGGGTGCCGCATGGGAGAACGGACATAGTCGATTCCTCGTGGATGGGTTCCCGCGCAAGATGGACCAGGCAATCAAGTTCGACGAGACTGTAAGTTTATCCGATACGGCTTTAGTAGCCCCACACCGACGTTTGTGAGTTCAGGTTTGCATACCCTCTCTTGTGCTGTTCTTTGACACTACCGAAGAAGTCATGCTTGCACGCGTACTTGAGCGAGGGAAGACTAGCGGTCGTGAGGACGATAACGTCGAGAGCGTTAAGAACCGTTTCCGGACGACTGCAGAACTCAGCACGCCTGTGGTTGAGAAGTATCGCGCTGAGGGCAAGGTCGTTGTGGTAAGTTGCGCGTTCGTTATAGGGCTTTCATAGGTTTGTGGTCTGAATGTTGTTCAGATCGATTCGACGCGTCCCATCGAAGTCGTGTATGCCGATGTCAGCAGAGTGCTGAATGAAGAGTTTGCTAAGCGCGGCCTCCCGGAGAAGTAGAACTTCAGCTTGAATGCGTTGACACCGCGTCACTGCGAGCCGGAGCATTCTTCCTTGCTGTGTTAAATGTGGCGCTATATGATGAACTTCAAATATACTACTTTCTTTGGGTTTGTCCCTGCCATACAAGGTGAACACTCCAGCCTATGTGTGTAACGTAAAGTGATACAATCGTCCTCGGAACATATTCGCCAGTAATGCAACTTCTGGTTCAATGTATAGTTGATTGACATCCCCGTCACAGTAGGCACAATAGGCTAGAGAAATACTAGCCAACTTAGTCGCTAGATTAGCAATAGGCACTGAGTATTTGGGAGTTGTTTTTCATTTGCAGCGCACGATATCTACGCTGCAAGTGCCACATTTCGGGCGCGATTAAACATTCCGTTTGGAACGTGGCCAGTGCTCACCAGGTTTGTTAAATATTGAAAGTTCCACGCCCATCAATAACTGGTAACACAACAAAACAGCATTCGAAAGCCATGTGAGGTATACAGTAGTTGGGGTAATGTTCGACCAATGGGTACGGGATAGATTGCGGGTAATATTGAAACTGGCAGCCAGTGCACAAATCCACAGTAACTGACCGCACCACCTACATCAGCCTAGCACACGTAAGACAGACTCACTACTAATGCTCAGGCGGCGCATTTATCCGCTGCATACGGTCAGTAAGAGTGGATCAAATGGGCCTTCTGTCTTCACACAGTTCTAGACCAAGCGCTCGTGAGTATGACAAACACTCATAAAGTTCGGCTGAGTTCGCACAGAGGGGGAAAATCGGGCACTCCTGGTGTGCGCGGTAGCGGGGACCTGACCCGCTGTGACCTTTTCCAATCAACGAGCAGCGGGTCACCCACCCGCTGGGCATGCATCAAGTGACCAAGATACGCGCGTTGTCACCCAAGGTGGCACGCTGAATCCGACGAACAACCCATGCTGCCATTTGCAATGTTTATGGCGGAGAGTCGACCCGCACAAGGGTGGAAGATTGGCCTGCCAGCATTGTATTTTCGTGGACTCGTGATGTGGTGTCTGAGCGGGAGAGGTTACCGGCCGCACGCGAACCAGCTCTCTAGCCCTGGACCTCCGGGCAGTATCCATACAATATCACCAACTACCGAGAGACATCTTGAGACAAGTGTGATACACGCCGCCCATGCGTATCATAGCTGTGGGTGGGGTGGCAGCGCATACAGCCTCTAGCCGGCCGCCGCTGTTTATATTTCGGGATTACCCTGGCAGTCCGCAATCGCCGTGGTTTTTGTTTGCATGTGTTCCCTAGCCCACGCGTACGTCAGGGCGAGTGAATATAATCCAAAAAAAAGTTGTGTAGAACTCACTTGTGTTCAGCAGTTTTTACGTTTCAACCAATTGCTCTGACTAGGAAAGTAGCTACCATTCTTATAGAATGATGAATGTGCATACGCCGTGAACCCAATTGAGCGAGATCCTTGGTTAGGTCGAAATGGTCTATCCCGATGTATATTTGTTCACGAATATGAGAAAGGGATTCGGTGACGGCGCTGTAAGTCTGGGGTGCAGTGGCAGATTGTTCAGAGGCAATCTCCTTGATTGCTGTTACTCGGCAGGTCTATGGCGGAAATCCAAGCCACACGATGGTGGAGAGCCGATCCGCTGCCTTTATACCCAACATGTGCTCGGTGCTCGTGTACACATGCAAGCATCACCGATATGTACTTACCGACTTCAGTGCTTGTTTTAAGTATACACGCTCTGGTCTCGCAGTGCTTAAAGATAAATGATGGGTCCGAATATAGTAGGCTGGTGAGACGCTAAAAACTGTAAAAGATGGTGGGCCGAGTGTTTTTCAATTTTAGGCACGTCGTCGTGTTCAAGTGTCCCAATATTGTTGGTCGTGCTTGGTCAGAGAAGATGATCGAGATGAATTTCAAATCCCCGTGTCTATGGCGGATACCACATGCCTCTTATTGACCACCACCAATAATGGACAGTGATGACGACTTCCTGGATAGCATCGCTGGGGCCAACGAGCCGAGCTCCAAGCGCCAACGCCGATTCGATACTAGCGCGTTTGAGGATATTGCGCGTGAGCTCGAAGAAGACACCCCGCCTTCACGTGGCCGCTCAGAGGGAGACGGAGAGGACGATGACCCCGACACGTGGTTGCTGGGGCAGTGTGGAATGGAGGATGAGGGCGAAGGTGAAGGGGCGTGGACGAGTGAGGAAGGGGAGGGCGCGAGAGAGGGGATGGATGTGGATGTGGCCGAGGAGCTCGAAGCTGAACTACTGGAAGCAGGTGGAAGCGGGGAGAGAGACGGGGAGCGAGAAAAGATGAGACCCCCGGCTGTGATATTAACGACTGAGCCTGCGGGGGAAAAGGCGGCTTATACGTCGAGTGGGCGGTTGCTTGTCCCGTCTCACAAGTCGAGAGAGGCCAAGGCTGCAGCGGGTGCGATGGCGCAGGCTTGGGAAGAGATGGAGATGCAGGGATTGGGGCTTGTACCGCCTAAGAAGAAGTCTGGGGGATCCAAGGTGCGTTTTTCCTGCGTTGGTCTGCGCCAGTCTCATGTAGCATGTTCGTGAGCAGAGCAAAAACAAGCCGTCAGCTTCCAAAGCGTCGGGCTCGAACAACGCGTCTGGGACTGGGACACCTCAACCCCGAGCGGGGGGAGCCACCTCCAAGTCGAGCTCATCCAAGTCTAAATCCCTGGCGACGGCCGTAAACAAATCCGCTGCCGCGGGGCTCGCGCTCGCAGCTACGAAAGCGGCCATATCAAAATCCAAAAAGAGGGGTGATGCAATGGGCAAAAAGTCAAAGGACAAGGAGGCTAGGTCGCGCTCCGAATCGAGGCAAGTCGAGACACCGGCGCCAGAGGCAGTACTGCAAGCGGTCGCAAAGGTGGCTATTGTGGAACCCGCGGAAGAGGAGGAAGAGGATAATCGATTGTATTGCGTTTGCAAGACAAAGTACGACGAGGAGAGGAGTATGATAGCTTGCGATCGGTAAGTGGGTTGACTATCACGAACAGGGCGTGTTTGACATGCTGGCATAGATGTGATGATTGGTACCACCCAGGCTGTGTTAGCCTGCCCGAGTGCGACATCGACTTGATAGACCAGTTTGTCTGCCCGCTTTGCGTCCCAAGTGCGTCTGTCGCAAGATTTTCCAACATTAAAATACTAATACTTCTCCTAGAGCACAACGCCCACACAACGTACAGAACTCGATGTGCTGTCCGGGATTGCACTAAACCTGCCCGCGCGCCCGTCTCTAAATACTGCTCCCACGCATGCGGCCTCAAACACGCTGCGGCCCAACTCCAAACATGGCGTGCGCGGGGTGTTAACATGGAGCAGTTATGGTACGCGGCCAAAGATGCCAGGGCCCCCGAAGGCGTTGTGTACGTGCACCTTCCTGGGGGACCTATTCCTTACCCCCCGCCAGCCGGGGTGAATAACATCGGACCCGATGCGACGAAGCTGATAGATGGGCGACAAAAGGCTGATTTAGAAAATCTGGCCACAATGGGCGAGGCGTTGAAACAGTCTGTGGCGCGGCGCGAGACGTTGGAGTTGGATATTAAACGGCTCAAGGCGCGTTTGCGGTTGCTGGGATGTGCAATGCGCAGGGCGGAGAAAGTGGGCGGAGAACGATGTGGGTTCGATGCGAGGGTGGTTATGAACGACGGGGAATGGGCGGAATGGTTAGGAGGTGGCGGGAAATGGACTTTGGAGGAGCAGGCAGAGGGCGAGGAACAGAAGGATGATGAAGCGTACGGGAAAGATGAAGGATCTTTTTGCGCTGGGAAGAAGAGGTGCGAACGTCACTATGGGTAAGCTTTGCGGTAACGAAACGGTATCTTGCTAATACTTGCATCGTAGCTGGCAGAACCTGAAGTTTGCTGATTTTTCAGGGGAATGTACCGCCAAGGTAAGTTTGCGTAGTCCCGTATGCCTGGCTTGACTGACGGCTGCCACAACAAGGAATTTCAACTGGCAGACGTGACCGCCAAGTCGCAAGAGACTCAGCGCAAGGTCACGGAACTCCGGAGGATGATGAGCTCTATGGCGCGGCCCCCCACCGAGCGTGTTATTCTTCCCGACGTCGACGCTGCTACGATTGCATGAGTAGATACATAAAGTAACGGCCTAGTATATATCGGAGATCGCTTGTTGAGTTGTATCTATGAGTTGTGTTATACCCCTATTTACTTGGAACACTTTGCAGAATATCCATTTTGGTCCTGGTACGGACCTATTACGTGAATATTGAGCCAGATCCTCTTCACTAGTGTCGGGGAGAAAATGAACGCACACGCGGACAAATTTACCTTTTTGACTCGTCGTCGCATCCATACATTTGGGCTTGCACAGGAAAGTTGGAAGTGGCTGTAACTGAGTGGCGGGCAATATCTACAATACACCACGAGGTGATATCATACCCTGGTATATCATCGGCTCATGCCGTTAGATATTAATGTCGCTCTCGACGTAACGGGAGGCCCTGGTGCCCGAGATTTAAACGCTCCACTAGCGAGTGCGTGTATGTGAGGAACCCTTTTGCGCCCGCGATAGAGGCTCAGGGACAGGCGGGGTTCAATAACAGCCTGACAATGGAGCGAAGAAACGGGAATCTATTCATGCTAGCACAAACGAGGCGACCGTGTTAAACCTTTCACAAAAAGCCCTGCAGCTTGTGTGCTTTAGAGGCACTGGTAGTAGTAGGGGGGGCTGACAGCCGTGCATGTGTAAGGGGAAACGCAGACCTGTAGGAGGGGTGTGTTAGTTATAATGTTGGTCGCAATTGGGAATAATTTGGAGACTTACGGTGGGGCCGGTGTACCCGGTGCCGCCGCACTGAGCGTAGTGAGCAGCAGTGCCACCCGTAGTCTGGGTAGTCTAGAAATACGGCATTAGGGCAAGATTAGGGAACTATATGCGGTCTGAACATACCACAGGTGCGCTTGTGGTTCCGGTGCTGGTTCCGGTGTTAGTGTAGGTCGAGTTGAGGTCGCCAAAGCGGATGTTGGAGTAGGTTACAGACGCGTTGGGGCTGTTGGTCTCGACATCGGAGGGCACACCAGAGGTGGTAGCACAAGCGCCACGGGCAATGCCAGGAGTAGATGCGCTGCCGGTGGTAGGGTAGTTGCTGTCGAGCCAGAGCATGTTGGCCGCGTGATCGTCCCAGACGGACATGACGAGCACGACACCCTTCGAGAATGACTTGTCCATGGTCGACAGTCCACCCATGGTAGAAAACGTGTTCTGGTCGTTGAAGGCGGTCTTCTGGGCGGCGCAGAACGCGTCGGTGATGGAGTCGTAAGCACTCATGCCAGCGACCGCGGTCTTTGAGTTCTGGATGACCTTGCCGTTCTGGACATAGATGCGGCGGATCTCAGAAAGAGCGCCTGAAGCGGTGCCGTCGGCGGTGATGAACTGGGTGACGACAGTTATCTTCTGCGAGGTATCGACGGTGAGGCCTTTGCCGTAGAAGGACTTGTCGCCCATACGGAACGAGTTGAAGTCGCACCCGGCTTGGTCGCAGTAGCTGGTGCACTGGGTGCCGGAGCAGCGGGTCTGACCGACGACGTTGCAGGGGTGGGGGGTGTAGGCAGTAGCCATGGAGTTGGCTTCCCAGACGTCCATCTCGTTGCAGCAAGTGCCGTATGAACCGGTACCGGAGTTGGCGTCGTTCGACGAGCCAGTCCAGTTGCCAGAGTTGGCCTAGCAAGCAAGAGTCAATGATGTGGAAACACTGAATAAAGCCAAACTAACCTCGCCATTGATGAACTTGATGTCCTTGGGGCACTGGGAGTCGCAGTAGCCAGTTCCGTACTTGGCGCCGGCCTTGTTATTGGCGTACTTGGACAGACCACCGTCTGCGTCCATCTCGGAGAAGTAGAGCGCTCCGTTGAGACCGCATGGCAGGTTCGAGACGTCAACGTCGAACGTGAACTCCTGGTTCTTGAGCTTGAACATCTGGTAGGTCGAGTCGTCCGCGAGCAAGTAGACGCGAGACCCGATGTTTTTGCCGCTGGTGTTGGCGGTCACAAACTTGAGGGTGAGAGCGTTGCCGCTGGTGCTGATACCGTAGGTACCGCTGTAGTCCGCGCCATCGACGGCGCAGTTCTTGGCGCAAGAAACGGGGTCGGGGCAGATGGTGGTGTTCCACGCCTGGCCAGTGTAGCAGTTGGTGTAACCCGAGGTGGTGTGGACCCAGCGCCAGTTGGCGTCGAGCACAATCTTGCCGGACGACTGGGTGACGCAGCCGCCAGATTTAGTGCACTTTTGCCATGGGAGTGAAGGGTGGACCTCCGCAGTCTGGGTGCCGGCCTGCTGGGCACGAACGGCGGCGAGGCTGAGAGAGAAAAGAGCAAGTGTGCAGAACATCGTAGGCAGCTGTCGAGTGTTGAACCGATGGAGTTTGTGAGCAAAATACCTAGGTTTTTATACCAGATTTAGTCGGGGAAAGTGCGGCACCAGCCCTTCTGTGTTAGCGAGGTCATTACGATGGCGCTCTCATGTGCTCAAATAAATGAATTGAGTTGAGAGAAAAGCCGTGATTATGCGTTGATCGACAAGTCGCGCATGGTGATGCAGGAGTAAAAATAGCTACCAGGGGACTTGGCGCCGAGGACGTCCCGAGTATAGCTCGTAAATGTCCGTGAGATGAAAGGTATCTAGGCGACGGTTCTAATGATTGCTAGTGAGCCCAAAGGCTAACCGGCTTCGTGATCTGGGTACCTGATAAACCCACTTGGTTTACCCGAACCAAGTCAAGTCATGTGAGGCGAACGCGCAGCTTAAAACTCCCGAGAGTCGGCTCTTTGGTCAGAAAGAAGAGTGGGTTCCTCCTGTGACTTGTTCTCGGCTTGCTGATCCATCACATCCGATACAACTAAAATAGACTGTCCATTTATTTTGATGAGAGCTAGTGACCGACAATATAGCAATGGACCACCGAGGTCCGACCAATCCTACCAATATGACAACATGGTGGCAATAAGCCTGGTTCTATAAGCGAAAGAGCAGAGGGAGAGTATGCAAGAGAGTGATGATATAGACACAAACAAAGATAACGAAGGGGAAAAGGGTCTATGGGCGAGCCAGCTGCTCCTTTCGGTAGAACCACAGATATCCGAATACGATAATTAGCTGACAGGTAAGTGCGACCCAGAACGGTGCGGATGCCATTGGACTGCCCTTCAGGCCATCTAAGATGAGGAAGTTAGTTTCAGATGAACAAACGACAAAAAGCGTTTTAACTTACCTGCGAAGTCCCACTTTGCGGCGTCAGGGAACACACTGCCAGGCCCTACTCGGTTAGGGGCTGTCGCACGAGCAACCATCACGCAGATACATCCGATGACCTGTGACAACGCCAGCGTTGCGCACACATGGAGACGTGAAAGTGTCTAACCAGTCATAATTAGTTAGATTGAACGATGGTTGCTTGAAATAGGAACGTACCTGAAGCAGAATCATACCCAAGCCAACACCCTGTACAGCGTCAAGGACACCGAGCCAGAGCCAAAGTGAAGTACCGAGGTATGGTCCAGCCTTGCCTGCCCATGGAATGTACAAAGCAAGAGACGAAGTTCCCCAGAGCATTTGACACCAACGAGGCGCACCCAAGCCAACGGCGAAAATAGGAAGGAACCAGGTGTGGACTTTGCTGATGTGCGTCAAGATACCCATAATGATGCCCCATACTACGACGAAGAAGGCGATGATAAGGAGTAGGATGGCCCATTTGGGGATCGGTGCATTCCACAAGAACGACCAGTTGCGACCGTAGGGCTAATTCGCAAATTAGGTTTGTCTATGGGATGCAGAAAACGCGAGACACTTACACCGCTGAGCCAGTAGTCACGCAGGATTTCGGAAGCAAGGAACCAAATGACCAGCTTACGGCGGAACAGCGTCTTTGCAAAGTTCGGCACTTTCGGGGGAGTCTGACGGTAATACTCTGCGAAAACAGTGAGCGGGAGTTATAAATGATCGAGGGGACAACTCACCTGGAAGTCCCCACATGATGCAATAGCCAAAGACCATACTTATAATTGCCAAGGGCCAGAGGACCACGATCGTCCACCATGGAGGCTTGACATCAGGATTGGATCCGTTGAGCCTGTAACCCCAGTACCACAGTGCTGCAACCCAAACTTGCTGAGAACCTTGCACGATGCAAGCACGCATTGTCCAGACTTCAGTTGCCGCACCAGCTTCTTCACCAAAGTTGAGACCGAAGAACAGGAAACCGGCGGCAGACGCAACAGCATAACACCACGTCGCGGCGCTGCCGAATGCTTGACGATATGGCGTAAGAGCGTTGGACAGAGCGGGTATGCCAATGAGGAAGAAGGCGAGCGCAAAGAAGATCCAGGGAGCGGCGAGGACGTAAACAGAAGGCTTGAGACGGAACAGAGTGTACCAGACGATGGACGCGACAAGGAAGACACTACCGAGCACGTATAGCTGCAAGCTGGTTTGCCAGTTCTGACCCGACAGGAGCGTGATTTGGAAACTAGTGGCGCCAAGCATCTGTCCGACCGCAAGGATGATAGTATATACTGGCCAACCGTACACCTCTCGTTGCATAGCAATCTGGAGCCCGGTCATGGGGGGCGCGTCAGTCTCATTGGGAAGAGGCCCGCTGTAGTTCTTGGTATCGAAGCCTTGGCCACCGGGTGTGTGAGGAGCATGGGAGAAGCCAGAGGGAGACGCGGGACGAGAGTCAAAGTGAGATGGGGTGCCCCAGGTTGAGTCGCGATGTGACCGAATGCTCGCCGCGCTGGAGATCTTGTCCTTCTTGACCTTGTCGAAGAACGCTTCCTCGCTCTTGGTCAGGAACTTCTCGATGGAAAGTTCGCTCTTGGAGTTATCTGGGGTGAGGAGCTGGAGTTTTGCAACGAATGCCTGCGCGACTTCGCCGTTCTCGTCCGTGAAGGATGCCATAGCCTTATTGATCGGTGACGAAGCGCCCTTTTCTTCCATGATCGAGTTGATGGATTCGACCGACGAGACGCGCGAGTGTGAACCAAAAGGACGATGAGGCATTGTTGGGTTCTCATCAAGGAAAGGATCGCCAACATGACGCTGCTCTCGTGCAATCTGCTTGTTTGCCTTGTTCAGGAATCCGCCAAACTCGTTCGGGTTGTTGCCAACAGGAGAGGGTGCGCGCGAATGGTCATCATAATCAGACGCTTCGCTCTGGATCGAGGAACGTGACGAGTTGGGGTGATGGGCACGAGGAGCGTGGAGCGTATCGCCCATGGAAATGCCGCTACGTGTGCTTTGAGCATCCCAGTTCGGCGCGCTAGGCTCAGGTTGGTGAACAGGGTCCCAGTCATCCGTATCGAGACCTGCGATCGCACGTTGGCCAGTCTGGCCGGGCTTGTTGCAATCCTTCTCAGACCAAGCTTCGGGACCCGCGAGGCGACGGCTAGTATTGATACTGCGACGGTGGAAATCCTCCATACGTTGGCGCCATTCGACGACGGGGAAACGCTGGACAGCCGAACGGGCACGAAGGACAGCACGTTCCTCTTCGGTAGACTTGAGAGCCAGCTTGACCGTCTTCGTGAATTGCGACAACATATGCCCAGTAGACATCGACTCGACAGGGAACCACCAACCAGGCATAAGACCAAGACCACCGAGACGAGAGCCGACACCAAGTGCACCCTTGCGACCGAATTCGACAGCAACAAGACCAAACGGTTCATCACGAGAGGGGATAAGGGCGAAATCGGCACCGCTGAAGAGGAAGGGAGGCAGGGCAGTGAACTCGGGCTTGGAGAAGACACGATCGGGGTACATTTCCATGAGACGGGCAAGTTTTTCGGCGGCGAAGCGACCGTAGAGATCGATGACGGGCCCGACACAAATCAGCTGAATCGACGGTTTCTTCTCGAGCCTAAAGAAACAATCAACATGGGTAGGCAAACCGAATAAAAGGTGACGTACAATGATGGCATAACATCCGCAATAACATCGACACCCTTTTGCTTCGACCAACGACCGACGAATACGAACAAATCAGCCTTGGGGTCCTGCTTGATCTTGGCCCACTCTTGCGCCTGACGCTTGAACTCGGGGCGTTGCGACTCGGCCTCCTTATCGATCTTGATGTGTGCAAGGTCAACCGGTTGTTCGTCGAGAGCGGCAATATCACTAGGATCTGCGCAAAATACTCAGTAATCGCTCCAAAGGATGCGAGAAGTACACGTACCCGGGTTGGGTAGAGAATCAACGTGCTTCAAGGTCCAGAGCGCAGGGTAACGAGCCCACGAACGCTTTCCGTACTTGTCGGACACACCAGCAACACCGGTACTCTTCTGATGAACGCTAATGTACGACGCGGCGGCGTGCAACAAGTTGAACGTGTTACCGAATTGGACATACTATAATGTTGAACACCCAAATCAGTATTCGTTTAAACACAAGAGCAAGTTGTCGTACCTTCGTGCAGACTTCCTTGCTAATGTTAAACGCCGAGCAAACTTCCTTCATTTCCTCCTTGGTGCGGAGCGGCCACAGACCCTGGAACTCGGCATTGTGCAACGACAAACAGACGGGTAGGACGCGAGGGAGCAAATAAAGAGGAGCAAGAGCACCATGGTAATCTACGCGCCAAAACGATCAGCCACAGAATTTCACTTTATCGATGACGACTCACCGTTGACGTGGTAAATGTCGATGACCGGGAATCGCCGTACAGTCTCCGCAATCGCCTGGTTCCACGTCGAGTAGAAAATTGCCGAAGACAAGTCGTCCATGCGGGCCGGGTACGGGTCGGATTTGGTCTGTGCGCGGAACACCGGGCTGTCGAGGATGATATATGTGATGTTGTCCAGAACGTGGTACTCGACTTCGATGAGGTACGGTTCGCCGAAAATGATAACCTCGATAGGCTCGGCCGGGTCTCCAGCGGGGTATTCAACGTCCTTGACCTTGGGCACAACCCAGTAGATATCGCAATCAGTCATAGCCTTGCCCATGAGAGACGACATGACACCAAGACCACCAATCCTACCGAGCGAGTCAGCGCCAAATCATAAACCGAGTAGACTGTCCACTCACTTGACCTTCAACTTCCAATCAATAATCTCATATTCGAGGGTCGCAATCAACACCTGGCGCCGCTTGTGTGCGTTCTCAGGCCACCCGATAACCGGACCCGTATACGCCTTGGTTCCACTCAGACCAGACTTCTCAGCGATGGGTGTGCCCGGAATACCGTTCTTGTCGTCGTGGTGCTGGTTGGCCTTCATAATTCCAAGCGCGCCGAGAATCGGGAAATAACTCTGGCCCTCGTTCTTGGGCGCCATACCCCACTTGTTGACCTTGATCTCATAGAAGTTCCAGCGGAAGATGACGACGGCAGCGATAGCAGTGATAAGAGGGATTACGAGCAACAGCGCGTACATGATCGCACCAACCGCCGAGTTACCGCGCGGCTCGAGGTACCAGCGCTGTGTAGCATCGTCGACCATGAGCGCCCACGAGAGGTAAGGCTTGGGCGGCGCAGACATGTTCAGATAATTCGGTGTCGCAGAGTTGGGTGGGAGTCGGTCCATAATACCATCGCCATTCATATCACCATAGAAGTAATCGTCATACCCGAACACGTTGAGCTGAACGTACGTCGGCCAGGTAGCCATAATCGGGAGCTCCCAGATGCCACTGTCTTGTTGCGTCATCAACGAGGAAATACCGCTATCGAAACCCCACTGGTTGAACGGCCCACGCGCGATATACTGAGGCACACGACGAGGATTCGAATACCCGCGATCAGCGTGCACGACGGCAGCCGTGGACCCCGCGACATCGGACCAGTACTGAACAATTATATGCTGGCCATCCCAGAACATATCCTTGGTCGGGTTAAAGACGCTCCCAGGGATGGTCGTCGTGTCCTCGTACGCAACCCAGTCGGTCCAATTCTTGCCATAGTTCCAGGTATAACGGAATTTGTCTGCACCGAGCGCCTTGTGAGTAAAGGTGTACGAACCGCCCGAATAGCCAAAGGCCTCGTTGTCGTAATCGGCGTTGGGGAAGATCATGACGTTTTTAGCAGAGCCTTTGCGGATCATCAGATGGTCGACAGCACCAGTGAAACCAGTATTGTCCGCGTTTCCTACATTGTTGACCGTGATAGTGAGGATACCGTCAGGAACGCCGTTGAGAGTCGCAGACCAAGACCAGGCAGAGGGTGTGTCGCCAGGTAGAGTAGGCTGAATCGGGTTCGTTACATTCTGGCACTTGACCGAGTTCTGGTTGATCGTTGGCGCTGACCCGTGACCAGACGACGAGACCGTAAAGGAAATTCCGTTTGTGACTGACGTGCAGCTCATTGGCATGTTAAACTCGAGCGAAATGTCGACCGTGGTCGCGTTCGTGTCGGTAGACTCGGCGTGCAAGCGGGCGTCGTGGCCGGGGGTGAAGCGAGTGAGGGCAGGAAGAGGCGCGACCCATTGGTCAACAGGGACAAAGGCCTTGAACGAGTTGGGCTCGAGCGTGAGCTGTGCGAGACATCCGACCCATGGCGCTACGCTGTTGTTGTGAAACGAACTCAGCGAATCCTCCAGCGTGTAGATCTCGTAGGGATAGAACAAGTTGCGGATCTTCGTGCCACCAACATAGGGAGTTGAGACCCAGAGCTTGCTCGTGCACGGGTAGTTGTACGACTGGGTGGTGTTCATATTGGTAAAGATCATCCAAACGTCGTTCATGGTCGTAGAGTTGAAGTTGGTCTGAACACCGGGGATCGGCGAGCGCGAGACGGACCACCAGCCGATTTCGGTCTCGGTCTCGTTGGAACCAGGGAGTTGGATACGAGTCGTCCAGTTGCCACGCTGCAAGAGCCGGAGACCATCGGTGAGGAGAGGGATCTGCTTGCGGAGGTAGTAGAAGTGCGCCATCATGCGACGAGTAGCAGCCGTACTATCAAAGCGCGTCAGTACATACACACGATCAAATGTATAGTCGACCTACGGGTCAAAGTGATCAAGTGAGTTCCAGTCATCGACACAGCCAAGGAGCGACTTTTGAAGGGGCATGTTGAAGTACTGCTCGGAGCCTAGCTTGTAGCAGCCATGACGTTGCCACGCCGTGTTGCCGACCATTGGTTGACGACCGAACAGGTAGTTGGACGCGCCGTTGTCATACAGGTAGAAGTCTTGCTCCTCGCCATAGTAAACCTGGGGATGATAAAGTTAGCCTTGGACAGCAGGAAGAAAACCGAGAATCACTTACCAGAGGGATACCGGGCATCACGAGTGCATTAATAAAGCTTGCGAGCGCCATCTTTTGCGTCCCGTTCACCAAACTGGGCCACCTGAACACATCGAAGTTGGACACGCCATACATGTGACGCGGATCCAAAAGGCCAGTCTCGGCGTTCAAAAAGTCGTTGGTCTGCATCATGGTAACCCAAATTTCGACAAAGTTGGCGTTGGTATACGCGTCGTACGCGACCTGCAGATTTCCATCCATACCAAGAACACGGGAGAGGGCACGGTAAACCGAATAGTGGAAGGCGACGGCGTCGAGCGAATTGCGGGGCTTGTCACGGAGGAAGTACTGCTGCATATCCGAGGTAATGTTGACGGCGTGGTCGAGGTCGGGGCGTTGGGTAGGACTGCGACCGCGACCACTATAAAAAATGTTAATAAAGGATAATGACGCTCAATGATTAGACTTACAGATAGAGTGCGCCAAAAGTGTCACCACCAGTAACTTCGCCGACAATGAAAAAGTTGTTCTTGCCGAGGGCCTTGGCGCAGGCACGGGTGTGCGTAGCCCAGTCAGCCAGAGCATCAACCGTAACCTGAGTGGCTTTGTCGATACGGATAGCGTCGATATCAAGCGCCTTGATCGCCAGACACGAAAACACCTGGATCTTTGCGCGCACGTTCGCATCCCACTCGCGCAACCGATCCTGCACCGACGCGAACTTGGACAACTGACGGTTCCAATCAGGATGCACACCAAAGGCCTCCATGTCGCCGTACTGGTCAAACTCGCTCGCGTAGCACCCGACCTTGTCGACCGGCTCAATTACTCCAGAGTCTAGCCACATGACGGGCAGGGTGCAGGTCGAGTTGTAGTCTTGGCTGATCTTGAAATCGGGATACTCTTCGAGGTCCCAAGGCGCGTATCGGGGCTTTTTCCAGACGGTGTTATACTCATCGATGGAGAAGGGAGTAGAGGTGTTCAAATGGCCCGCAAAACCGATCATATCGCCCATAGTACCAACGGTGAAATCAAGCATGAGGTACATTCCGCGCGCATGGATCGCATCGCTGAGTGCACGCCAGTCGTTGATGTTGCCCCAGTGCGGATCGAGAACGGAAAAATCGAGGGGCGAATAACCTATATCGGGGACAAGATGCGTCAGATTGATTTCCTTATCGAGCAAAACAAATGGGAATGATCAAAAAACATCATCAAACGCGAAAATCCGTTGGTTACGGTGGTGAAAACGGTTGTTGCAGGCCCAACGAATTGAATGAGCCACCAACAAAAACGCGCCAGAAAAACAGTCGCAGCACCCAAACCAAGCGAAAAACAGGATACGCACTGTCAGCTTGCCAAGGCATGTTAATAAAAGGGGTACCCGCAATAAAGATTGTGCCGACGCCCATGCCCTGGAGGTAGTCGAGCCTGCGCATCAAGCCGCGAACGTCGCCGCCAAAACGCAGGTTGACCTCTCGCCAGTCGTTTTCGAAAAGCGTCTTGAAGTAGTCGTTGTTGCTCGGCTCGCCGTCGGCAAACTTGTCCAAAAGGATGGTGTAGACGGGGTACTGGCGCCAGTTGGCGGGGGAGGGGGTGTAGGTGGTGTTGGGGCGGGAGGTATCATAGTCGAGCACGGTGGCGGCGGCCTGGTTGGTGTTAAGATTGTAGTCGGTGAGCGACTCGTTGTATGGCATCGCGAGCGTGCGCGAGAGCAGCGCGAGAGCTGCCAGGCCCAGGGGGCCTGGTCTTGGAAGGCGCATGGTGGAGAGTCAGCGAGAGACTGCTGGGACACTGGGTCGCCAGAGAGCGGAACGGAACGCAAAAAGTGGTTGGGACCAGCTTTAATAGTGTCCCTTTTTCAGTCCACGCCCGGACCGGAAGCATTCCCGCCGGACCCTGGCCAGGGGTTTCACTAGTGTCGCGTCTCGCCCTGAAGCCACGCCTGCCCTGACGCTAGCTCTTATCGTGCGGCGCGCCTTTATCATTTACATTCTATTTATCCGCGGACACGCATACACGCAGAAAAAAACGTCGGCGCCTAATCCCACGCTAGTCGTCCTCGTTTCCCTTTCTGAATTCCAATCCACGCGCCGCCTCCATGAGCTGCTCCAGCCGATGCCACTCCTTCGCGACCCCACGTCAGCATTTTTCACGCACCCCAAACATTACACACCTGTTCCACGACTCCCCGCCGGTCGAGCCACGCCATAACCCCATCGGGGTCGTCGGCTGCCGGCCGCTCCGGCTGTGCACGGTCGTTTCGCAATCGTGCCGTACGCAACACTTCAATTTCGGCGTTAATGGTTTCAAATAGTTGCCACTGTCAACGGAGATCAGCTATTCCTGTCTTTTTCACCCAAACGTGTGCCCTACCTCCCAGTGCACAAAGTTGTGGTAGCACCGCACGCGGGCTTGGCAATACCTGCCCAAGTGTCCCAAGTCGCCTGGCGTGGACTGCGCCTCTTGGTCGTCGTCATCCGTGTCATCTTCGTTTTTCACAACGGGCTGCAAGCGCCAGACTAATTTCAGCACGTCACATTGGCCATTGAACAAAGACTGAGCCTTGCCTCAAAAGTGTCTCGATCGTAGTTGTCACCGTCCAAGGTTGCCCTAAAGGTCGACAGGCGTGAACTAATACGACATGCACTGCATCCAGGCACCTAGAACACCGTCAACCAACTCGAAGCACAGACGCGACAGGCGAACGAACCGCATATTCTAGAACAGAAACGCTCAGCTCGGGATGTCTGCCCGATCCATCAACGGTTGGTCGCCTCCCATCAAACTTGGACTCACGAATTCAGGGCTTTTTTGAAACTCGATGTCCAAACCGAGGACACAACGAGGCTATCCCTCATTCCGTCCATTTTTCTCCTAAGCGCTCGCAGGGCCAATCCGAAATACTGATCTATATCTGGGGTGAACAAAGCTTGGCGTGCGGGGCACAGGATATAACCCGAATTACCGTTTTTCTCGTCTTTCCTGAATGCCCATCGTTTTCGCGCCTTTGTACACGCAAGGTGCACAAACATCTGCATCACCACCTTGAAATGGTGTGCAAGCGACTGGTGGCCGAGCATGGAATACTCTTCGGGAAGGATTGGGACATTGATCTCGCCACCGTCGTCTTCGATCCAGCTGTCTTGGTCGTCAGAGTCATCTTCGCGGTCAGAATCGGGGGTATTCCCCTGGCGTGTGCCTGCGACGCGAGTGTCGTGGTCAGAGCTTCCAGCGTTACTGAACCAGTCTTCCAGAGTCGGTTGAGCGCCCGGTATAGGCTTGAAAACGCGTCTACCTCGAGGCCGCACAATCTCCTGTGCTCTGCCGTCGTCACTCTCGCTCTCGGATGATTCGGAGCTAGACACTGCAGTGTCCTGTCCAAGCTTTCTGCCTGACGTACGTGCAAAATAAATACGCATTAAATCATAAAATAAATATCACGTACGTTTCAGCCTGGCCAAATTCTCCCGCATTTCCACCATTCTACTATTCCGTGTGGGCGCACTTCGTAACCTCGAGTCCAGCACCACTGTCCGCCCGGGCAATGTTGTGAGTCCCAGGCCCAATGACGCCAAATCGACCCACCATCTTCGTCCAAGCCATCCATTATATCCTCTTCTGATTCCTCCGGCTCTTCCGGCTCTACCGGTTTATGCCTAATGATCCTTCCACCCCTATTCTTCTCCTGGTTGTCCGACTCATCTTCAGATGAAGGCGTAAGCGAAAGCACAACCGCCTTTCGCTTTCCTGCCTTCTTCATAGACATCCTCACATATTCTTCGCCCTCACTTTCATCCCCCATGTCCATGACATCCTCCTCTTTCTTCACGGTTTCTCCCTCCTTCGCGCTGCCCTCTTTCTTCACCCCGTTTTGCCTTTTCGCCCGATCCTGGTCGTGATCCGCCTCCTCATTTACCACCGCCTCCTCATTTACCGCAGCATCCTCCTCTCCCTTCACCTCCACGCCCTCCTCCTCACTATCACTTACAGCAACAACCCTCGCCCTCTTCCTCCTTACAACTGGCACCTCTTCCTCGCTGCTCTCCACATCAATCATCCCCCTCCCATCCCCGTCCGAATCCGAGTCCAAATCCGAGACTCTCCGCCGTTGGGTACTCGGCTTACCAGGCTCCTCAAACCGTACCTCATTCACATCACTCGACACGTCTGTCCCAGCTTCAGATGACTCGGTGAGGTCGGGTTTGGCAGGCGACGAGGAAAAACCAGCAATCGAACGTCTAGTCGAGAAATCAAGTTTTCCCCGCCTCTTGGGCGTCTTGTTTGGAGAAGAAGGTTTCTTGGGACGGGATGATGGCCTAACCCCACGGGGAGTTTTGTCCCTCTTCTGGTCCGACAGCGGCCCTGCAGGTACATTCGAGTCAGATATTTCAGGCTAGAGCGACTTGACAGCCTCACTGGCGCGACGTTTGGGTGTAGCCATACAAGAGGGGTGTAGAGATGAAGGGAGGGATGGAGGTGGGATCGCCCAGTATTTATATGCTGTGGTGGTGTGTTAAGCGCGATGATCAGCACGTGATGAGCCACGCCTCGCCATTCCTGCACCCACAATTATTGGTGGTGTGGTGGGCAGAGCGTATTCAGCCATCATGAAAGGCATCATAAAGGTGCAAAATAATATGCCGCACCATGCACAACTATCGCGTTCAACTGACGAATTCAATGTATTCAATGGGTTACAAGATACAACTGGGCTTGGCGCAACGCATGGACTCGCACGCTTCGCCTCTAAAGCTCTGCAAACATTGACGTGAGATCTCCACCAAACAACCACATAAGCATGCTTACTTTGCATGGCAGCAACGTCCGAGCTCTGGACGTAGTCCTCAAACTCGGCAATCTTCTCCTGCAACTCATCCAAGCTCACAAGCTCATCCTCTACGCCAGCCCAAAAGAACACCACATCAACACCCCTCACGCCTTGCGCCAACTGAGCCACTCACCAATAACCAACGTAATCTGCAACTTCTTGATCCCATAACCAATCGCCACAAGCTTCGACGATCCCCAAACCAGACCCTCCTGCTCAACCGAACGTACGCTCTTCTCAAGCGCCGCCATATCAGTCTCATCATCCCACGGCTTGACCTCGAGCGTAACGACCGACTTGGCAATCGTCTTGGGCTTGTTCGCCTTCTTGGCGTTGTACGCAGCGACACGCTCGGCCTTTACGCGCTCAGCCTCGGCATCCTCCTCATCGTCCTCACCAAAGAGGTCAATTTCCTCCTCCTCCTCAGCGGCCTAACGAGTCAAACCGATTTAGATGTGGACGTGCCGATGGAGGGGGGGTGACTTACAGCAGCGGCAGGAGCCGAGGTGCTTGCGCCACCAAAGAGTTTCGCGCCAGCAGCGGCGTCACCAGGGAGCGACGCATGCTCAGCCTCGTACGACTTGATATGAGCGTACCAGCGCGCGGCGTTAGGATAGGTCGCCTTGTCTGGGGCGCTACCGACAGACTTGAAGACACCGACGTCGGCCTGCGAAGGGGTGTATCTAGATGGAGATTGTGGAGTCAGTACGGGTGGTGCGGTGGAGATAAAAACAAAAACAGAGGGTGGATGGAAGTCAGAGTGCTTGGTAGAGATTGTCGACACTGTAATGGCGCGGGGTCTTAATCCGCTGGCTCAGAAACACGGACCAAAGCGGTGGCTCATCATTCGAAACCGAAACGAGAACGATTTCGTTCAATAATTAAACAGCATCGGCACTCACCCCTCGACGTAGGAGCGAGTCGAAAGGTGCTCGTCGAGCTGCTTGAGGTTAGAAAAGGCCATTGCTGCGATGTGGAGTGCCAGGAAAGTTTTGGGGTGGTGGATGGCTTAGGGCGAGATTAATTTGCTTCTTATCCATGAAGATCATCAAAACTTAAGCGCGAAGGTCATGTGATTCAGGTGGCTACGAGTGGCGGACGAATTCACCATCTTTTCTTTGGCTCAGATTAGCCCCCGTCAGAATTGGCGGGAGAAATCAGCTTGAAAGTAGATATCCCATGAGTTCTAATATATTGGGGATCCCGCCCTGATTTGTCATGGAGATTTGGATCCAGCGTGTATCCGTACCCAAAAGCAGATGTGTGCACCTCTTCAGGGGCTTAATGGTTGGCGCACAAGTCCCCATCCATTTCTCATAGTTCTTGGGCCAGAATAATAGTCGCGAGCCCCCTTAGTCTTTCTTCGGGTCTGTTGAGGGCTCAAGGCATCGTAGTTAAGTTAAATTACAAGGATCGTAAGTACTGTACACGGATAGGGGTTAATCAAAACTGATGTAATCGACCCTGCGCCCCGTCGATCCGTCGGGTGTCCAGGGGACCTTTCCCTTAATCTCACACATTTCATACATCTCCAGGATTTCGCCTCCCGGGGCGTTCAATTCTGACTGTCCCTATTGTCGTCAGAAAAGTCCTGATTATATTTTAAACTCTGTGAACCGTGAATATAAAGTCCAAGAATGCTACAAAATCAATGTTCATAACTTATCATGCAAGTCATAAGTACGGATCCATCAATCCAAGTCCGTAAAGTCCAGATCCACGCATACACCCCTTACCTCAACTTGCGCTCGCTCCTCCGACTAGCCATCAAGTCTCTCCCAACAAGTACCGCACTCGTCACAAACAACACACTCCCAATGCACGCACACGCAACTGCCCCATTGTACGCGTCGCACCACCCCTTGTACCCGCCGGCCGGACACTTGGGTCCAATCATCGCAAGCACAAACGCTACAGCCCACACTACCGCTCCGAGTGCGTCCAACCCTAGAGCCCACCACAACCCCTTGCGCGCAGAGAGCCGCGCGCGTTCGCGCTCAAAAGACGTAAAAACTCCGCTCGAGTCGCCGGCCTGTTGCTCGGTCCAGGGCACACCGGGTGTGAGGTTGTTTTCGCGTTTGCCGGATGAGAACATCGAAGGATTGACGATGAGGTTGACTTGGACGCCGTCTTCGCCTTTGCGGTGTTTCTTGCCCTTGCGCCCTCGGCCACCACCACGGTGGTGTGAGATCGGAAGAACCATCGCGTGTGAACTATTGTCATCATCCTTTCGACCAACACCACAGCATCCGCGTATGAGGTAAATATAACCCATTGCCAGAAGGGTAAAGAACCCGAGCGCGGTGATCACATACACCGCCGGCTTGGACGCAGGTGGAGCAGCAGGGTTAGGTTTTGGGACCTACAGAGGCGTAGCCTGTCAGACAAGCAATAAACGAGAAAAACGAGCATCCGCACTGCAAATGCATATATGCACGCTGCGACCGCACCCGCAGCAGCACACGCTTCCAATACACGCACAGCTATCCTCAGCCTCGGCCCGTTCGAAATCAACTTCCCGTCGGGCCCAATATCACCAGGCCGATTCCCTTCATGCACACCCCAATCCTTGCTATCTTCGCTCGTCTCGGGGTCCGACGAAAAGTATGACTTTGGTTCGGGAGCATGAAGTGTTTCGGACGTAGCGGTGTACGTGTTGGATTCCATCGCAGCGGCTTGCTGTACGTTGAACGGGAACGCGGTCGCCGAGTCGGTGTGGCGCGGAGAGGTTGGACTGGGTGGAAATATTGGCTCGGGCTCGCCAAGGTCGTGTCCATTGTCACTTTCAGTTGCCCAGGGAAGATGTCCTCGCGGAGAAGCCGGCGACTCGCGCCTAGGCTGTTGAGCTCTATTTCCTGATGATTTTCTTGCTTGGGGAGGAGGGACCCACACGGGAGGCGGAGACACCTCTCTCACGCCAGAGTACGAGAACGGACCAGAGTCGATGAAGTCCCTAGGAGGCGATTGGGATTGGCCGCGCAGAGTCTGTGACTGGCTATAGTTGTGCTGTGTAGAAGACGCGTGCGATTGAGGCGCGGGCGCAGTATAAGAGGGGTAGGCAGACTGAGGGTAGGGTGCGGGGTGGTGGTAATACGCAGGCTGAGAATTGTACATTTGAGACTGAGATTGGGGCTGGGGCTGGGATTGAACGAAACGGGATGAATATTCAGCAAGATCCAGCGCCTCGACAGAAGTGTCCGTCGCCTGCTGTTGATGGTGTCCATACTCAGCATACCCAGGAGCTACGGGGAGAGTCGACTGCCGTTGTGGATTGTACTGCGCAGGCTGCCAAGGCATACCACTCTGAGCAGCGTGCGGGTCATAATAAGACTGGGCTCCTGCCTGCGCCTGCAAGTAATTCTCTATGCCGTGCGGGTCGGTGCTTGGTTCTTGGTAGTGGGCCGGGGGATGAGGAGACCATGGTCGGCGAGGAGTAGTCATTGTGAACGAGAGTGAGAGTAAGATTCAAAAGCGTAAAACCAAGTCAAGAATATATATACGCTCCGGTACTGCGGAAAGCACTGTCTGTGGAGTCGAAGTTGGCGACGTCAGATTTAGGGGCTAGTCTAATTGGTCTCACCAGTTTGGTGCTGATTGCGCGCACGTGGCGGAATGCTGACGTAATGTACTGCCTCCCAATGCGGATCATGGGGACAATTGTCCCGCAGTCATCTTTGTTCTCATTCACACCGTCGATGCGCGCCCGACTATCGTTTGCTTTGTTGTTGACCCTTTTATATACGACTCATGTACAATCACACCCTAATCAAGTCCATTTCCAGGCCGTCCAAGCACACGACAGCACACTAGCTCCAGATGACACCGTTCAAACTACGTTCTTCACTCCGCTCACCTCTGCCACCCACACTCTCCGCATTCGCACCCAGACTGTACACCAACCTCGATTCCCCGGCGACATCCAACGCATCCGCGAACGCTCGCTCCGATACCAACAGTCCGAATCAATCGAATGGGTGAAGAAAGAGGTACTCGTGCCAGACGTGACAGACCGCGAAACGCTCCGGGAGATGGCCAAGATGACTGGAAATGCATACGCACGACCCGGGCACCCGAACTGGTACAACATGTCCATGCGTTGGAATACGGTGCGTTTCCATTCGGCCTTGTTGCACGACTGCGGTGGCTTGATTTGGGCTTGTCGGGCAGAGCTTCGAGTTTGGATGGGAGCCAGACGAGGATGGGTTCCGGGGGCATGTCTTTGTGTCGGATGCTGAAGATATCGTTGTCATGGTACGTTGGTGTTGTGCCTTTGTGGCGAGTTTGTGGGTGCCGAGCTGACGTCGAGTAGTCTATCAAAGGTACCAGGTTCGTAGCCTCGGTTTCTTGAATCACAGGCGTATCCTGATACGTGTGTAGCCTGTGGACACCTGTTGGCGACAAGACGTCCAAGAAAGTACGTCTGTCATCTTACTACCTCTGCACGCCATCTTACCTCTCAGTTTAGGACAAGCTGAACGACAACCTCGTGAGCCAACCCCAGCTCTTGCGTTCTTACCCAACCTTCTCTAACCACATTCGGCACCCCTAGCTCTTCTCTTGCTGCTGTGCTCGCGTCGACTGGACCTGGGCCTGGCAAACCGTATGCGACTGCTTTAGCGGAGGCTGGCGATGTGACAATACTTGTCTCAGCGCTTCGTTGGTCATGGACAGTCTGTTCTACAACGTAGGAGTGGTGAGTGGTACAAATATATCGTATACAGTTCGTAAGCTTACCACTGGGAGACCCATAGGGCCTATACATGAACCTTACCGCGACATATCCTACCTCGACTATTTGGCTCACAGGACACAGCCTAGGCGGCGCGCTCGCAGCGTTGCTAGGTCAAACGTTCGGCGTACCTACCGTGACATTCGAAAGGTCCGTACCAATCACCCCTCTCAACCATCAATTTATAAATCTAGACTCCCTTGTCGACAGCCCAGGCGAACGCCTCGCGGCCGTTCGTTTGCATGTTCCGCACGCACCGGGCATCCCAGCTTCCGAGCAACCCATTACACACGTCTGGCATACGGCCGATCCGATTCCGGACGGACGGTGCGTCGGACCGAGGAGTTTGTGCGCCAAAGCAGGATATGCGCTCCAGACGCGGTGTCGCAACGGGAAGCATGTACGTTATTCTTATTCGAAGTGATCGAAGGCTGAGCTAGCTGGCGTAGATTGTGTACGATTCTGTCGCGCGCAAAAAGTGGGCGCCCACGGTTGCTCGGCACAGGATCGGAGTGATCATCAATGAGCTGTTGAATGAAGACTGGGATGAAGACCGGGCAGTGCCTGAAGCAGTGCCGTACGATAATTGCACGGTGAGCAGACATACCCGAGGACCGGCCAACAAGAAGTCCTGACTGTCTAACATAGGAATGTGAGAAGTGGTCGTTTGGAGACTACAAGTTCTAATTCCAGCCGGGAGTGGGTTGTGCTTTGTAGACGTTTAGAAACTGTATCACGAACACGCTTTCTTGAATGCACATATATGCCAGGACGAATGCTGAGCAATCTCGTCGCACCTCACGTGACATGAACACCGGGCGCGCCGTGAAACTCGGCTCGGCGCGTTCAGGCTCAAGTTGCAAGCTGATATCGCTCGTTTTGATACAATGCCCGGGCTTCCCTGTTTCGCTTGGTGCAACCTTGGATATTTCGTATGGAATCTGCGGGGGAACGCTCGAAGCCTAGGGCCAGCAGAATTTGGCACGCCCAGCGGGGGCCACACCATACCGTCTCGGGAACAATCGGTGCCCCCCAACCGAAAGTCCGCAAGTTGAAAAGTGGAGCACGCGTGAGCACAGGTGTCGAGCACTCGTTCGCGAGTCTTGTTTGCCCGACGGACCAAGGGACGCGGGTGGACCACGCGTGTATGCGCCCGATAGAAGTCGCGTCTGATTTCAGCAGAGATGGTCGTGAAGACGACGTCATGGTCGGGTGGCTGAGGTCGCGCGAACTGGGAAACACCGGGCGTGTTCCGAGTATCAGCACAACGTCTGGCTGCGAGTGGGCTCCTTATCGAGCATGGTACAGTGCTATATGCGGTCTACTGTACTGTACTAGACCTGCCTTCAGCCACTCAGCCTTCGGAGCTGTGCATCGATGCGATGGGGTTGGATTGGACCGCTAATCAGTGTTTGCAATCAGATGTTATTGTTTTTACAATCCTCTTAACCTCGTAAATTCGCATCCCTGATCGTCCACGGTCCGTCGCTCGCCCATAAAGCCACCATGCCCACACTCCTGCGCACGGCCATCCCGCTGGTCGTTGTCGTCGTCGTCCAACTCGTCACCAATGCCGCCTGCCAGCCCCCGCCGTACTGTATCGTCACCCGCGCGCCACACGCCGGTACCCAAAGACTCACGCGCCGCCCGTGCTGCCCGCCGTGAGCGCGTTGTCCTCGCCGAGATCGAGCTCTGGAGGTATGTTGTGCCAACCTTGCTCGGCTGCGATCGCTAATTTAGCTGATCGTAGGTCAGTTGCGGGCCAGACCTCGCCACCCTCGTCCTCGTCTCGCAGGAGCAGCGCATCCTCTGCTGGCTCGTTTGTCGACGAGAACGGCAGCGTTGCCGGAAGCTCCCTCGCTGAAGAGCAAGACGTCGATGACGTTTCTGTCCTAGACGAGGCTGGTCCATCCCAGGTTTGTTGTTCCAATCCTTCGATTCACAGTCCGCTCATGGAATATTCGATCTCAGCCGTTGGCCACCGCACCGACCCCTCCCACGCGCCGTCGTCCCCTCAGACCTGCTCAGCAGCCAACGATTACGCGTACGCTACGCCCCCTGCCCGGACGCGCCGCTACATTCGCCGGATTCCCCGCGCCGGTCGTCATGCCCGGACCCGAGATCCGCTCGCTAGAGCTCGAGGTCTCGCACCTTACGCTTGCCGATAGTTCCATACGACCGCCTCCTGCAACGCCCCGCCGCCGTAGCACACGCTTGAGACTCTAACGAACGTCTACTAAAATACGGTTTCACGCGAGTTCCGATCGGTTCTGCTTCTCCGTCTTCTCCTGCTCTGGCTGCATCACTTGGGTCTCTTCGCTTTGCCCCGTGTTTCTATTCACCCTTTGCCACTTTCTCGATCGAGCCTGTCTCTCCAACCCTTTCTATTCACTATTTGACCACCACATCACATAACCCCTATACCTTTGATTGTTATTCCTTACTTAGCCCTTGTCCTTTCATCTCGCCTCGTTGCTGTTTGTACCCCCTTGCACCTGCCCACGCCACGCCCACACCTTGACACCCTCGAAACCTTACACTATACTCGCATCTGTAACGCTAGCTAGCTGCAGTCAATTCGTCTCGTCCCGCCTAGATTGCCGACCGGCCCTCGTCCTATGCTCTGCCAAATCTGGGACTTGGCCGGCCGGTCAAAGGGGGAAGGACGCGTGCCTCTTGCTCCCCGCCTCGCTCCTTATGTCCGCAAGGCCAAAGTCTAAACACTTTGGACTCCATCGTCCAGGTCGTCGCGAAAACTTCCGGGCCTGGTCAGACGAGCACTCGCGCATGTGGAGGAGATCTCCGCCCCGAACATCAGAAGATCGTAGATCCGGGAAGGGAAAACGACCGACACGACGGGGCTCTCGGATGAAAGTGCGGGGGATCAACAGCTGGCATGTGCCGAATCGTGGGTGTCATACGCGTGCTGTGGGTGTATGCGCTTTCACCTGAAATTGACGATCCTGTGGCGGTCGCGTGCGTTACTTGTGGTCGAGAATGCAAGAACAGGGCTAAAAGTGGTTTGGAGGCGCGTGTATAGGTGCCGAACCTATAGGATTTACTATGATCGTCGTCTTCGCGTATATGATTAGACTTCTCTTCCGTTAGAACCATGTCCCGCAGTTTGCTTTTGGTGATATTGTTGACTCGTCTGATGGTTGTAATAAGCGAATGCCAGGCCTATAGGGTCGATGAACGTTCCAATCGCTAACCGCTAATTGGTGATGGACACCGGACTGCGAAGGCGTACATCCCGACAATAAGCGGAAGAATAGCGGATTCGAACGGGCCATACCCATTGTACATAAACCCGCTGCAACCGCACGAATAGGTGATGGACACTGCTACTTGCAAAGGTGGTCGGGGTTTATTTGGGTCTATTTTGTGTATCACGCGGTAATGCCACTTCAGCCACTACAAATCAATCATACCGTCGCAGGGCCCGCAGGTCGGGATGATGACACCGGAGAATTTTGGAATATGTTAGCATGCACCCGACTCACAACCCAAAAATATTGTTGCAGTTGCAGATCGAATGCTCGGGAGCTAGCTTGCACTAGGTACCCCCAGCCCGGCACATTGCCAGCGCTGTTGTACTGTGGTGGTTTGTCGGGTACGGTGAGGTAGGGGTGGGTGCATAGTATAAAGTACATACGAAGCAATTGGCTGATATGACGGCCGGTGACTCTGGGAGTGAGAGAACAAGCATTTGATTCCCTGTGTTGAATCGATTTCAGGCCAGCGAGCCCCTGCAAGCTAGCCATATATTAAAACTCCCGAGCCAGTTTGTACAGTTGAAAAAAAAATGGTAGCAGCAATGTCGCGCATCCTTCAACTCCTAACCATCGACTTCCACCCCCAATTCCTGAATCATCTTTGAAAATCGAGAGGCCTACACGCGCGTTGGTCTTCTGGCTGATTCCGACCCTGGGGCGCCCAGGCTGATCCTGATGAGTGTCCCAGCCTGAATCCAGCCTGGAGGCCAACCAAGACCTGGCCAGAAAACTAATGAGGGCGCTAAAGCAGGCGCCCATCAAAGTATTTGAAATAGACAGGCACGGATTTGAAATAAGCACCGATATCTCGCTCTGGCCACGCGTTTTGTCCCATTTATGTGCCAATGTGAATATATTGCAAAATTACCCCCAGGTGGAGGTTGGGCAGCGCTGTTGGGGAGGGAGCTTCGACGCCAGAGGGGTGTGCAGAGCTGCGATTTTCTTTGTTTGTACATGTTTGTACTCATGTCAAAATCGCTGTTGAACCCCCCATAGTGTGGTGGCTGTGTTCCAGCTGGAATCAGGCTGGAAGGGTCAAATCCTCAATCACCCTGGGCGCCCCACCATGAATTCCAGCCGGTGACAGCTCTGGCTCCGAGGCCGATCAGGCCCAGGCCCGATTCCAGCCAAATCACAGACGCACGTGTACATGAACCACCACTACTCTCGTGTGTTACTACACGGGTCAGGAACGGCAGGAAACATCATATAGGGCGTCTTCGAGGTGAACGGCCTGTGGTCCAATCATCTTCGTCTGAATCGGATTCCACGGTTACTGTCTGGCTGCTCTTTCGCACCGGCGGTTTCCTCGGGGACTTGTCTATGGACGTATCGTTCCCTATTTTTTTGGTGGGACCAGTTTCCACCGCAGGCTCCTGCAGATGGTTCGTTGCCCGAGAGGCGTTGCTCAACGCCGCTGAACTGCATCTACTACGGTCGGTGAATGAGGATGTGGGACGTATGAGCTTTGGTAGCGGTGGGGATCTCGGCTGCACGGCACTAATGCCCACATTGCCACCGTAGGTTGGTGAATCCGGAGACTGAGTGCAACGTATATTATAATTAGTCAGAAATTGTGATAACGGGAAATAGAACTCACAAAAGGATCTATCAATGTAATAGCTAGAGGTGGACTGCTGTAATAGCATCGTATAGAATTGGCCTTGCTAACGTCCGGGTTCAACCACTCCCTCCAGGTGCTGATGCGCTTTTGGATACTATTCTTCGAACCAAGCTCCGGGCATAAGCGACTTATTCGCGGGGTAGTTGGGGAGGCTTCCGCGCTACTTGTATGTGCTATGCGATTGTGCGAATCAGCCACCGTGCTATTCGATGGTAAGAGCGAGGCGACGAACTCATCCTAGATGGACTTTCGTCCCTCGGGAAACTTCGGTTTGGTCCACCGCGCTTCAACTGGGAGCCTTCTAGCTCTTCTTGGGTTTGCTTTTGTATTTTGTCCGCTAGATGTGCTTGCGCTTCATCCTCCACCGCCTGCCGCAGTTGCTCTCGCACCCACTGCTCGGGCATTCGTTCTATTGACTGTCAGAAAATATTGCTGGCCATGGGTCATCCGAATCTTGAGACCCTCCGAAGAATTCCCGCCCATGCGAAGAATCCCTGCTGCTGGCGCTATCACTGGTTGGCGCGGTTTCTTCAGATCGCGCGAGACTGTCTTGGCTGAAACAGTAGCTGAGACTATCTGATTCGCTTTCGGATGCTGGATCTTGGCTTGCTTCAAGTAGCGCTACAGATTCGAGTGACCATGAATTTCAAGTCAATTGGCAGAATGAACAAAACTTACGTGTATTGTTTTGAGATGGGGTTGGGGGGGAGAAAACTATGATAGGTGGGCTGTTTGGAATCCTGATGTTCTGATTGAACCAGTCTAGGATAGCCACGCTTTCTCCAGTATCGTAATGCTCTTTGCCAAGGACGGTTGAGCGTGTATGTACTATATCGGCTTGCAAAGCCTTGAACTTCCCCCATTTCTTCTGCCTTGCATATGTCAACGCCAAATGTTGCTTGCTTGTCAGGGTGATGGGGTGTTGAGGACCCGCTAGTTTTTTGAGGCAATTTAATATCAACTGTTGCATCCATTCAGCTTTCTCGAGCTGGTCAGAGTTCGCGCATGTAACGGCCAAGTTGCCTATTGCTTGTAGGGTCTCCGTATGGCTTTCTCCGACTGTCCGTCGCTTGGCATCAATGATGCGGTGTTGCAGGTCCTCTGTCTTCTGGAACTGCCCCTGCTTTGAATAATGAAGAGCCAGATTACTCATAGCCCATAGTGTATGCGCGTGGTCTGTGCCGAGTCGCTGTTCGCAAGCTTTGGCTGCTTCTGAGCGTAGTGCCTCTGCCTCTGGCCATCGCCCCTGATGCGAGACAGTTGTTGCCAAATTCTCGATGTTGTAAAGAGTAGTTGGGTGGGTCTTGCCCAATAGATGCTCAGAAGCCTCCAACGACACGCGCAATAAAGGCTCTGCTGTTTCCCAGAGTTGGTTCTGTTGATACACCCAAGCAAAGCTATTGGCGGTGCATGGCATGACGTTCGAATTGGACAGTACCGCATCGATATGGGGCAGCAACGACTTTTGCGAGCAGGGGCAAAGTCCTGGGTTGCAATCATAACGCACGGAGAGCGCAAGTAGTAAAGTTGTGGAGGAGAGAGCAGTGCTCGAGTTGGCCCCATCAATTCGACGGACCCAGTCTTGCAGAAGAGAGTGAAACGAGTATGTTCGATCAAAGGGATTGAAGTCAATCAATGAGTACGAGCGCAGCTCCCTGATGAAGTCAAGGAATGCGAGTTTGTCGAAGCTGTTGTATTCTGTGTAAAAACTGGATTGCAGGAACTCGGTAACACCTTGCTTGAGAACTTTATCCTCGTCCGTGGAGAGTTCTGATCGGTACGCTGAGAGACGCTCACAAGCATTCTGAAAAATGTCTTCTGTGATTCCTTCGTGGTGCATATAGCCCAGCAGACGGAGGAATTGAGCAAACCTGGGTTCGAGGCGCTCATAACTAGTGTACCAAGTAGTATAGACAGTCCATTGGTAGTCGTCGCATTTGGGTAGTTTGTTGTATTCCTCGAGCACCGTTTTGTTCTTTCGGTACATCGCCAGATATTCTTCCAGGCTGCACTGTGTGACCCGAATATATGCGCCTGCTTGAATAATGGCAAGTGCAAGGTACCCAAATTCCTGTAGGGAATCACATATTCGGTTAATCCCCCAGCCTATGTATCCAATGCAATTGGGTTAGGTACACACCTTAACAAGTATGGCAGCGTGTTCTCCCGTGACGCTATCCACGTCAGATACTTTGAGCAATAATTCCCTTGCGTCTTCCGGCTCCATGCCTGATACGTAACACTCAGCTTTGGCGCCTGGCTTGGTTTCGCCAGCTATACTGATATTTTGGCGATTTCGAGTTGTGATGAGTATATCCCCGTGGGAGCAGGCAGGAAAATATCGTTTGAGGTCCAGTGAGGTGTTGTCTGCGTTATTGAACACAACTAGCCACTTCTCATCCTGTCCAGCGAGCCAGGTGAGTGCATCACCTTCGGCGCTGCCGGCTTTCCTAGAAATTGCTATGCGTTTAAGATCAGCAGAGATGGTTTCGGCGGAGGAAGCGTCCGCATAGAATATATCCCAGAAGCTGTAGAATATGTGTCAGCAGCTATAACCCGATTCGACGCTCATGGCTCACCAATCTCGATATTGTTCAACGAATTTCAGTGCGATCTGGGTTTTTCCAGAACCTCCCAGGCCATGAAGGACAAAAACGTGCCGCGCGCTTGATCCATCAACAAAATACTCCTTGATTTGGGTAAGCACGGTATTCTGACCAGTGAAATAAATTGACGGCGGCGGACAAGGCTTCATTTGGACATTGGGTAGCGCTGGAACAATGGCCCCGCCTAGGTGCATGGTGTGAGTTGGGTTTGTGTGGGAGGCGGTTCCGCATATACCTAGCTGAGCTGCCGGGACCAATGCATCTGCAGAAACCACCGCGTGCACTGCCCTCTTCAGTTTTGAGTCAATTATTTGGTTATAATGCCTGGCATGTGCTGCGATTTCAGGAAGCCTCCCCAACTCCGCCATTCCCGTGTCTTGAAGTCCTTGCTCGACGTTAAAGCGGAAATAGATATTGGGAGTATCGAGGAACCGCTTCTCGATGACTTGTGCAGTTTGTTCGCAGTCCGTTGCAATCCTTTGCAAGGCCATAATCGAGTCTTTGGACGAATTCCAGCTAATTCTTCTGGACTTTGGGATGCTGACTACCTGGGCCTGACCTGTACCAACGCTAATAACACACCCCACTTCTCGTTCTGGGAAGATTGACGAAACCTCTTCTAACATGAGGGCGGTTGGGTTGTTGCAGCCTAGACCCGCATCCGCAAATGGTAGCTTGATATGGTTTTCTTCAATTTCCACGGGTTTGAACAGGCCCGGACGGGCTGTTGTCGCGCGCACTGCTTGTATGATGGTGCAATCCGGCGCCTCATTTCGCCAGCTTCTGTAGGAGCGGAATAGGGTGATATCGCCCACTGAATGGATCGATGTGGCGCATACAATCCTATCATGACATGAATAGTGGTTTCACGGCGTACATGGTTGTGACTACTCACGTTTTACAACCCTCGTCATTGACTGCGTCGTCCCACATTCGGGCATCTACACTCCCTGCGTACTTCGATACCATTTGACCGACAATTTTCTCCAAAATGGTGGCCTTATACGAACCCTCGCCCCACAATTTCTTCTTTGAGAACACCTGGGAGACAATCTCCGAAAAGCATTCCATGGCCTCATCCACGGACATACGAAGTCTCCCAAGCATAATTGCAATCAGGCTGGATCAAGGAAGCACATCAGCGGCAAGTATGGTTATCGAGCCGAATGCATCCTACCCGCCTATCCCAGTACCTATGATTAGATCAAAAACCTCGTAGGGATATCGTGTTGAGGACAAAGATCGCAGTTCGCCGCAAATCCTGCTCATCAACTCTTGAATAACCACAAGCGCTGCCAGACCTTGGATGCCACCACCGTCTGTCAAGCAGGTTACATAATGCAAAGATCCACTTAGAATCCTCGATACTTGCCGATTGAGAGGAGTCTAACAGGACGTGACATTACGGGCATTATGAATGCGTTCAGACGTAATCGGTCTGACAAGCTCAAAATGTTAATAGGCTTAAGCGCCACAGACCGCAGATACAAGAGGGGACAGGGTGGAAAGATGAATCACAAGGAATAAATACTATAACGGATACGGGGCAATGCTAGCACGCAAAGACATGTGGCGGTGATCTTGCGGCAGGCTGAAGTGTCAGTACTTTTCCGCTGGCATGCGTTGATCGAAACAATATCGGCAACTGCACTGGTTTCCCAAGAATGTAAGAAAGACGCGCAGGAATCCAGTACATATCGGCAGGAACCGAGAAGGCAAGAGTATCAAACTATGAGAATAGGAGATTGATGAGCTCGAGTGCATATTTGCCACATGGGCACTCCGTAAAACAGGAATGAGGGAGGTCATGCACGCTAGCGGTAGACGCCGTCCTTGGGGACATGCGGTGATCCTAGAGGTTTACGCGTGGTAGGCTGGGGGCTTGTACGCCGCAAGTTGAGAACGTTGCGCATTTTACGCGCCGTTTATTCATATAGTTGTCAAATTGATCATGCACGTTCGGGCTACTCCGCGAGGTGTATTGAAACGTGCCCAGTCGCCCAGGGTTGGGTTTCCAAACGCGTCAGACTTGCGCCTATACTGTACTATACATTTATATGCATAAGTAGTGCATAGAAAGGTTAAGCGAGGAGCTAGAGCTGGCTATTGATGTCTTGGAATCATGTATTGAAGCTTGTAGGTGGTTGTTTTGTTAAAAGTGATTTTATAGTAATATGATTTCGCGAGATTCTTCGAGTACTAGTTTGTTCCTCCGGTACATGGCACTCCTCCAGCATGCGCTCGTTGACTCGAGTGTATGCGCCTGCTTGGATGGTTGCGAGGGCGAGATGCCCAAGTTCCTATATTTGAAATAACATACAGCTATATGATTGGCAATGATACCAGGTGATTTCAATACCTTCACGTTTATTATGTACCTCTACGAGCGTAGCACCGGAATAATCCGTGGCTTGCCAGAGGCCACGCCCATGCTCTCGACAACAGTTCCTTTGCGTCTTCCGGCTGCATGCCCGATATCTGGTACTCTGCTTCGACTCCTGGCTTAATCTCGCCAGCTATGTTGATCATCTGACGATTTCGAGTTGTGGTAAGTATATCCCCATGAGGGCAGGCAGGGAAGTGTTGTTGCAGATCCAGCGAAGTGATGTTTGTGTTATTGAACAAATTGAGCCACTTTTCCCCCTGGCCCGCGAGCCAGATGAACGTATCGTCCAGAGTGTTACCTGCTTTCTTGGCAAGCGCCACGTTCTCGAGATCGGCAGAGACGGTTTCAGCGGACGATGCATCGATGTGAAACACATCCCTAAAACTCGCTGACTGTGGTTTAGCTATGTTCACCTTAATGCACAGAACTTACATACGTGTTTTGGCGCAACGCGACAAACTTCAAAGCAATCTGGGTCTTGCCGGAACCACCTAAACCGTGATATGTCGTATACTTGATCCTGAGTTATCCGTAAAGTAACCCCCAAGTAGCGTGAGTACGGTGCTTCGACCAGTAAAAGAATGGACGAAGGTGAGCGGCCCTTGGTTCGAGCTTTGGGTAAAACCCGCGTGATTGCCCCATCTAAACACTTTCAATGAGCCAGGTTCAGACGAGAGATATTCGCCCATACCTAGCTGGGTTGTCGCAACCAACGCGTCTCCAGCAACGGCAGCCTTTGCTGCATCATTTAGTCTTGTGCTGACCTCGACCAACCGATTATTCTGCCTGGTATGTGCTGCAATTTCGGGCAACTTTTCCAATTCTGTCACGCCAAATCTTGAAGTCCCTGTGCGACATTGAAGTAGAAGTAGACACTAGGAGTGCCGCGGCACCTTACTTAAAGCTATTGGTCTATCTCCTTATGGCCGGTTGCAAACCGTTGTAAAGCCCGAATCGAGTCATTAGATGGAGTCCAACCGATTCGCCTAGTTAATGGGACACTGGCCGCCTGAGTCTAGCCTGTTCCAACACTGATAATATATCCAACATGTTGGTTCGGGGAGACTGACTTGGCCTCATCCAGCATACGAGCCGTCGAGTTGTTGCAACCGAGGCCCGCATCGAGAAAGGATAGTTTTATACCGTGGTCATCGATTTCCACGGGTTTGAACGAATTGGGATGGGCCGTTGTCACGCGGACCGCGTGTAGTTTGGTGCTCGATTCTCCAGGTATGTAAGAACGGAACAAAGCCACGCCCCGCATCGAGTAAGCCGGCATAGCGCATACAACGCTGTTCCTATGAACCACGAACGGCACAAGTTCATCGTATATGGTCATGCTGACTCACGTTTTACATTCGTTCCTTCCGTCAACCATCAGGGCCAATGCTATTCGACCAACAACCTGCTCCGAGCTAGTTGCCTTGAATGATCCATTTCCTAGTTGAAAATACTAGGGAGGCAACTTCCTGAAACCAACCCGTAGCTTCATCCACGGACATGCGTAGTCTCCCCAACATAATAGTGATTAAGCTGCGGGCGCAACAAATAAATTGGAGAAAAATAAGCGCTAGGGAGTAAATTGGTAGTTGGATATCGTCCTGCCTATGCCAATGCCTACAATCAATCCGGAGTACCCACATGGTGGGGGTACGGAAGGTGGGCACTGTTCACCCTGGATTCTTTGCATCAATTCCCAAGTAGTTACAAGTGCCGCTAATCCCCGAATGCCTCCACCATCCACGCAATGCATTAGTCTGCGGCTTACGGCAGGTATTGGGCAGGTACTTGCCTCTGGGGAGTAACTTGATCGGGTGTGGGGTTCTGCCTGGGGGGGGGGGCTTCGAACCACCAGGTCTCTCCTGAGTCCTCATGGCAGTATAGGTGCGCCCAACTAAAACCAACTAACAGGGATTCGGCCGTGTAGGCAACTCAGATACGAGAGGCGTGAAAGGAACTATGTGGCAATCGGGGAAAACGATGCGGGAAGCAACATCAACGCTGCTCAGCCTCAAGACTTCGCGGGCGTCTATTTTACTGTGGATTTTGGGCGTTTGGGCTATATGAAGGAAAGTCATAGAAGCCGATCATATTTTGTAGCCTAAGTACCTGTATACAAATACCGAAATTTCACATGGTCCCCCAACGACGAGCAGGATATCATAACATTACCCACACCTTACCTCCTGACCAACAGCGTCAAATAAATTACATTCCAAGAACAGTACCACATCCTCCCACACCACAACGCCGGCGAGCAAACGAAAATGAAAGAAAGCACTTTTTGGAATGGGTTCAAGAAGGAAAGGAACAAAGCGAGACGTGGCAAGGTCGGATAACCGTGAACGCGGGGTCGGATGGACGAATAGGGATAGTCGAGGTACGATGGGGGGGGATCGGTGTCCAGACTCCAGAGGCGCCAAGGGGTGAGAAGTCGTTCCCTATTGATGGGGGTATGGTTGCATCGGAGGGAACCCGATCCCACTATTCACCGCTGGGCTCGTATGACCCATATACGGTTCGTTTAACCCCTGCATCAGATGGAACGCAGGATCGCCAAACGTTGGCGGCTGTTGGAATCGAGAGAAAAATGAGTCCCACTGCTCCGTTACCCCACCTAGCCCATATCATACACATTAATTAGCACCAGTCGCGCTTTGAGCATGTACAATATACGCATACGCACTCAGATCAAACGCCATCCCGTTCTGCATACCGATTCCTGCAATCATACCATTATTGTCCACCGCAAACGACTCGGCGCCTGCTGCAGGCAATGGCTGGTCCAGCATGTTTAGCACCTGCACGTCTGCGCCCGCACCGGGGTCCATCTCCACCTGGGCAAGTGCAGGGTTCACGTTGACGTGGCTCCCGCCTATGGGCGCATATCCAAATGGTGAGTCTTCGCTCCCTGTGATGCTCGCGCCTGACACTGAGTCTCGATCGCGGTCCCCATCTGCGGTGTCTGGTCTAGGCACGACGGTCCCACGAGGTAGATCTGCGAGTGCGGGGATCATTCGCTTCGAGGCGACAAACACGCCTCCGCCGGGACGTGAAGCGTCTTTTTTAAACTCGAGCCCGCGAAGTGCCTCGGGTGCACGCACGTTTTGAACGCCGACTGTCGGATTTAGTCGTTTGTCCGTCGTCCGTGACGGCTCGGGTACTCCTTGAGTCGCCTCGTACAGCAGACATATTATTTCACCCGTCTATGGGCCAAAAATAAGCGGGTACTAGCGCCAGCTTGGCAAAGCTTGGCTCACCTTTCGCCTTACCGGCATATGTCCCGGATCTAGCGCGGCTTCCCATCGCTTGATCGTGTCTCTTAGCGTCTTCAGCCTAATCACCGCCTCTGGGTCCTTCCGTCTCGCCCAAGCATGATACTAACAACTAGTCAGCACCAACCATAATTATATATGATTTTTCTACGGAGCTTACCTGAATTAGGGCCGCAGCAGTGGCAGCATACCCCACCATAAACCAGCAGTCAAATACACCCTCGTTCTCCTCACGTGCCAACCACTCAATAACTTCGCGGCTCATCTTCACCATATCCGTCATGCGCTCGACCGTAAGGCTGAACTTGAGGTGCGCCGGGCAAGAGTACGAGATTCGCATGAAGACTCGCCAGAACATCATGCATACGCATGTGTAGAAGAGGTGCAGCAGTCCTGCGTGTTGGGAAGCTGTTGTAGGGGAAGTGAAAATGAATGCCTGCGAAAGTTGCTGTTTCCAGAGGTCAAGGTCGGCAAGTAAAGTTTCAAGAATGCTATCACGAGCATGCAGCAAACCGGTTGGGCTGGACAACCGAGATGAGCAATTAGCGGGAGGAGCTCGCCAACACTCACCTGTATATACTCTTTAAAACTCGGCCGAGCAATATACTGAGCTTCACGAGCTCGCCCATGAACTCCATTTTCAACCCTTCGGCCTCGTCTGCCCGGGGCAGTCGCACATCGCAGTCTAGCACATTGATCGTAAGGGGATGGCCGAAAGATGCTGCGTACCTGTGAAAAACGATGCAAATGTTGTAGGATGGTCAAATAATAGATTGCAGATAAATCGAGCAGGGGGGGCATGAATAGGGGATTGATGCGAAGAAAGGTTCGTCAGCACTCATCTCGAGATCGAAGGCGCGAGTCATGGAAGAAATTATTAAGCCCTCGCGATCCTGCACACAACCAGGGCAGAGCGAAAAAAAGACAAGGGTGCGTTTTCCCTCCAAATCACCCGTACGAGAGCGTAACCGGGGCTGAGGTTATTCTGGGAGCTAAGTCCGGCAAAATACCGGAGTGAGCCTCGTTTCCTGGTCCGTCATCGGTTCCACAATGCTCGTCCACCCTTGTATTCCGATGACCCGGACGTTGCTCCCCAACTCGGGGAAACATCCCCTGACCCTAAAACAAGGTTTTAGGCCGAAGCGCAAGCGACCTCCGCAGAACAACTGATTATCATGGGTCGAGCACCCAGGAATAGCGACCGAATATCAAGCACGGAAGAACGTCCGCCAAGGCCAAGTGAGGCATGCGCTCACACGCGCATGCGAGTGGGAAAGCAAAATGCACTTACCAGCTATCGACAACCACGCATGCACTCCATAACCTGCGACGCAGCTCAAGATCTGTTTGAACAGCTTCAGCACGATGCATGCCGAGGTCTTGTGCCTAACAGGGGGACATAATACAAAGATCGGCGGTTAGCGAGCGTCTTGTGACTGCGGATAGATGATGCACACCATTCGGACAGCCTGGATCAAACAAAATAATATTAGCTTCCTCATCAATGGAATCGAAGTGGGCAAACTCACCGCGCCAGCTCGCAGCCATGCTGCACTTGTCGCATTTGGAACGCTGACGCTATGGCAGTCACCGTTCATTGTCAGGATCAATAATGCCTGGACATTGGCAACCGAGCTGACGCTGAGCACGTCCTCGTTGCGCATCACCGTGGCAAGCGCCCCCCGTAGCGCATCAAACACGCCCCGCTCCACATGCCTGGAACTCGCAGCAACAGCGCACATCGAGTAGAGCAAAACAGGCGTAGGCGCCGGAGAGCGGACAAACTCTTCCCGAGTGATGACACAAAACGTGGGGGAGACGTCTCGGAAGTAAGCGTTGATGAGGTTTTGCAGCGTCTCGCGCTCGAGCCGATGTTCGAGCGGTTTAGGCAGTGGCGTGGTGGCAGACTGTTGGCCAGAGCTCGGAGGCTCGAGGACTTGGATGAACCCCTCGCCGGAGGCCCCAACTTGCCAGGTCTGGTGATAGCGTGTATCGTAGCTCTCCATAGTGCGCACGGGGATGGTCGCGGTGGAGTGAATCAGGAACGGGAGCGAGGTGGGGCCGTAGATCTTGACCTCGCCCTTGGACTGGGGCGGAGCATGCGACTGGGGGTGCGGGTGAAAGTGGGACGGGCTGTCTATGCTTGGTGTGGACGGGGTCGTCTGGGGGAGTGGAATAGGATGGCGGTGGCTGCTCCCGCCCCCGCTGGCATGAGCGTTTGCGTTAGTATTCGCAGCAGCCTCCTCTTCGACCCGTTTCTTCTTGAACCGCGTCTCGGTAATGGGCAGAAAAAACGTGCAGTTGAACGAGTACTGCTTGCAGTGTTGGCAGATTGGGGGGTCGGTGTCTGGCAGCACATCACACCTGGCAGCAGCGTTCAACACAACGTACCCCGTCCTGGAAAGCCGACTGACCTGATCTTCTTGCGCCGGCAGGGGTCGCACGCACGCTGCGTCTTGGTGCGCTTGTTCTTGGCTTCTTCCCGCGGAGTTGGCGCTGCACTCGGTCCCGCACTCTGAGGCTCCTCGTCCTCGTCCTGTTCAGGAGCTGTGCTTGCAGGGCGCTTGCGGCTTTCGTGGTCATCGCCATAGTACGCGCCACCGTGTTGTTGGCCCTGTTGCTGCTGCGGGTAGTTCGGGTATGCCGGATAGTACGGCGCTGAGAACGACTGGTGGCCCATGGTCGGTCGTCGGGAGCGGTGGTAGGTGCCGTTGTTCGTCGGTGGAAGGCCCGAGCTCGCTGTCCCAACGGTCGTTGCTGTCGGGGTCGGCGTGCGGGACATGATTTCGAGAGTCAGTGGGCCCTTGAATATAATCGTCGTCGCTTATCCCGGTCCTATCGCATTTCCAACTATCCACAAACCCTGGTTTGTGATGTCATACATGACCAAATACGCCACATTTCTGGACCGGAAAGGCGACGGATTCTGTCAGTGTGGCTCGTGCACTTTCAAAAGGAATCGCGGTAGGTCTAAAGGTATCGTAGAGAAGGGCATTCACACAAGATACCATAATATTGAACCGAAACTATCCTCTGATTGAGTCTGAACGTACCGAGACAACACCCCTACACTAGCAAGAAACCAGCCAACTAACTACTCAAATTCCCCTGAAATCGAGTGCTGTACAAGAGCGAAAACATAAAGAAGAAAGAAAAACAAAAGAAAGACCAAAAGAATATGAGTTCTACACAACAACCTCGGGAGGTAACATCACCCTCCGATCTGCCTTCACAGGCTTCCACCCCTCCACCCAACTCATCCCCGCTGGCCGACACGCACCCCACGCTGCATTCCGCGTCCACCGCCCGAGATTAAACGCATTCGGTCCCGGCCCGCTCGTCTCTGTGCCCGGCGCGAGCGCAGCATGCGCCGAATTTCGCAGTTGCTCGATTGTTGTGATGTTCAGCGCGAGCAACTGTCAAATCAAAACAACAACGCAACGAGAAATCAAAACGACGGGCAGGACCGTCAAATTATATTGCAATATCCCTGGGCGTGTGGCACTCACCCGAATATGGTACCCCAGCAACGTTCCTACAGGCCACACCACGGCTGCGCACACCACAAATACCGCCGCGCTCCCGCCGCCCGCACCCTCCAACGCCTGGTGAAAACTCTTATTCCCGTAGCTCGGGCGTGTCTGCAAGTAGATGTGTAGTGCTGCCGTTATCGCTATCAAAATGATGGAAAGGAACTGTATACCCGAGCCGTACAGTCACAGGTTGTACGTCAGTAACCATGGGTGCGCGTGGAAAGTTTGGAGCCCGTAGGGTATTCGGTGTGGGCGTACGACCAGAGGATTACAAATAAACATAGGAGGAAGCAAGGTCAGCATCAAATTTTGCAACGAGTCGCGGCGTCGAAGCGCTTGGCCAGGGGGTCAGGCTCCTAAAAAAAAAAGAGAAGAGACTTACGCATGCGATTAAGAACGTTATGAAGGACGTGTAGTTTCGTCGTCCAACACAGTTGTTCACCCATTGGCAGTGGTGGTCACAGCCGTCTACACAGTTGTCGCACTATGGGACGGAGAGATCAGGAAGGGTCTCGAAATAAAGCGCATGGCACACGCACGATTCGACAATGACTCGACCTGAGTGGGCGATATGTCTTGCATGTCATGCAGTACTTGACCCGTACACTGCAAGTACCCAAAAGTCAACATGACCACCCCTCTTCTCCACAAATACTTACGGAACGCCCCGGACATACAGATCCCTTGCATAAGGCGTATTCTCATCTTCCATCGCAGGAGTCAGGTCCAAATTACGGGGTACAATCCCAGGATCCGTAAACGCCTAAATACCACCGTCAATCCAGTACTGCTAACTAGTGAAATGAAATGAGCTCACAGTTCTAGCCATACTGACTACCACGAGCAATACCAGCCATGCTCCAGCCGCCGCAACCGCCGGGCTCACATGCTTCCACCACCACACGCAGGTCGTCCCTATCCACGCTCCCGCCATCCCCAGCACCAGCAACACACTGAACACAAACGGATATGGCACGAGTGATACCCTGTCCCGTTTCTTCCCCTTTTCCTCCTCACTCTCAGCAATCGGATGAGATGATCCGGTTTGGGGTCCATCGTAGCCGTAAGGTGTCCCATCTGAATATGCCCATCCGTCGGCTTCGTCAAGTCCGGCAGCGTACGGATGCGCCTTTCGCTCCTTGGCTGGTACTCGCCTCGTCCCCCCACCCGTGACAAGCCGGCCACCGCAAAACCACCGGCTCTCGCTCGCAATCAACTCGTGCTGCCTCACCACTCGTCCAGTCTTGTCATCCTTGACCGCCGGGCCCTGATTAGGCTGCCACCCCGACTGCAGCTGTGATCGCCGCGGATTCATGCCGCGCGAGGACTCGCTCCCCCGGAACGCCGTCGAATCGCTCGGCCGAAAAGCAGAGGGCAAGCCGTCGGTTGTCGCGGTGCTTTGACGTTGCCGGGGTTGGTGAGGATCGTCGATCACGACATGGGTATGCGGTAGAGGAGGCGCAGGTGCCGATTTAGCCTGAGGTTGTGCACGGCTGCTCTCGCCGCCGCTACTCCTGCCCTGTGGCTGGCTCTCGAGGGACACAGAGCGAGACCGGGCATGAGTGAACTTGACGATGCTTTCTCGCGGGCTGCGTATACCGCCCATACTGTCGCCCCATCCTTTCTCCTTTTCCCTCTCCTCGTTTGCTAGGTCTGGCGCATCCGACGATGCGCGCACGACGCTTACAGTCTTCTCTCTATCCGGCTCGCCCGTCTTGTCCTTGTCCTTTTCCCTTCCCCCACCGAAACCCATACTCGCACGCTTCCCAGCGCTGAACAACATCGCTCCAAAACTCGGAGACGCCCCAGCCCCTTTCCCGCCATTCCCGCCACTCCTCCCATTGCCACCAGACAAAGCAGGGATAAGCGCCTCTCGACTTTGTTTAGACGGCAACCGACCAAGCGGGATCTGTTCACCCGTTGTCGAACTCGACGTTGTATGTTTATGTATCGTAGTGTTCGACGTAGCATTGGGTGGATGGTACGATGTGGTGATAGAGTGCACGCTCGCGCTGGACCATGTATTCGTTCCGCTCGCATTCCGATTCGGGCTCCTCGTGGCGGGGGGCAGAGCAAGACTCAGCGAATTGCCATGCCCCAGAGGACTCGGGTTCCTCTGCACGGGTGAAAAGCCGGAACCCGACTTGGAGGGTGACGGCGATCTCGCCTCTCCAATACTGAACGACTCGCCGGCGCGGATAGGCGGGAGTGGATCAGCAAACGCGCTTCGGACCGGTGAACCTGGAAAGGCCGTGCGAATTGGCGAGGAAAGAGACGGAAAGGTCGAAGAGCGCGGGAAAGAAGATGCGCTCGAGGAATGGGCGTGATGCGCATGTGTATTATTCGGGAGACTGTGTGACGCAGGTAAAGGGGGCAGAGGAGGCGGCGAGTGGGCCTGGTCCCGGTTTGCAGCTTGTTGCTTTGCAAAAGAGGATGCTATTGACCCGCTTCGGCCGCGTGCGCCGTAAAAGAGCTGCGCGGGCGTCGCCGGCTGGTTAAACGCCGGAGTGGAGGGCGTTGCGCGCGAGATGGAGGGGACAGGTGTTGAAGTTGAGGATGCCATCCGAGATGAGAAGAGAGAGCGAGAGAGATTGAGTTTCGACTGAAAAGCGAGGATCGTTAACCTCCACCATGGGAGCAAGCTTATTCCTCAAAAACACACCTGAGTGCCGTATACCCCAGCAGCAACGTCGGGAGATAGATGTACAGAAAAAAGAAAAAGCAAAGGAGCGACTGGTCTGAAAAAATAAAGTATAAGTCAAGAGTGCCTGAGCGTCCACTCCAACTCACGGTGGAAGACGAGAAGAGCGGGATTGCCGCCCCAGACCCTGATCACCCCCCGTCAGGGACCCCAGTCACCAACTTACCTCTCCACCATGGCCACCAAACTCTCGTTCTCGCTCGGCAAGCCAAAGCCCAAGGAGACTGCTGCACCTCTCGGAACTGCGCCTCCGCTTACTCGAGTTGCATTCGATGACGATGAGCCGGTTGCTTCGACCTCTGCAGCGGCTGGGACTGGCCCGGTGAGGCGGAAGGACGATATGACCAACATGGCTGCGGCTGCAGTATCGCGCAAAGCACAGCGGCGGATGGATGCGGAGCTCAAGGTGGACAATACTGTGTTTCAGTACGATGAGGTGTGGGAGGGGATGAAGCTAGCTGAGGCTAGGGTCAAGGCTCAGAAGGAGGACAACCCGGAGGATCGCAAGGTGTGTCTCCTACAAGTTTGGAAACGGGTGCAAGGGCTGAACATAATATTCGCATTGGGTTATAGCCAAAGTACATGAAGAACCTGCTCGACACGGCCGCTACACGCCGCCTTGACCACTTGCGCGCAGAAGAAAAGATGATGCAACGCGAGCGAGAAGCCGAAGGCGACGAGTTTGAAGACAAGGAAAAGTTCGTCACCCAGGCGTATAAAGACCAGATGGCAGAGGTACGGCGGGCAGAGGCAGAAGAGAAAGCTCGAGAAGGTGCGTCCCACCCTCATCCCTCCTATTACCTTTGTGCCATATTTCTCACGTACGTGTGTAGAGGCAGAGCGACAGAAAAGCAAGGGCCTGGGCGGAGGGATGACCCATTTCTACAAACGCCTCTTGGACGACGCTGCTCGGTCGCATGATGCGGCCGTCGCAGCCTCCTCAACCGACGAAACGTCAGGTCTGGCTCCTGCGGCAACAGCGCCAGGCAAAATAGGTCCGGCCGGTCCGAATCTTACCATAACTCGGCCTCCGCGCAACGCTCCTCGTCCACTCGAGGTTGCACCCAGCCCAGCTGCCGTTCTACAACCAAAAAAGACAGACGGGGGCGGACAAGGGGAGACACGAACGGTTATTACGGATGGAGGCGCCGAAGTTGAGATCAACGATAACAACGAAATTGTGGACAAGCGTGAGCTGTTGAGCGCAGGCCTGAACCTTGCATTGCCGAACACGCGCAACCTGGCGCTACTGAAGGCCATACATGGGTCGTCCAAGGGAGGGGAGAAGGAACAGCAGGAGCCACAGCATCGTGCTGCGGGGGTCGCAGCGTCGAAGAGCGAGATTAGGCAGAGGCAACAGCGAGCTTTGGAGGCGCAGCTGGAAGAGGAGCGGAATCGGGTCATAGAAGAACAGGAGAGGACCGAGCGGGAGGAGAGGGAGAGGGTTGTAAAGAGGCGAAACGACGAGGAGGCCGTAATGAGCGCCAAGGAGAGGTACTTGGAGCGAAAGAGACGAAAAGTGGAAGAGGCACAGGCGGAAGGAGCCACTTCGTAAACAGAAACTATTGCAGCATAGACTTTACTTGCATTATCGCGGACTCTTGCTTGTACTATAACGCTATGTGTTTGAGAGACAAGGCGGACAACTCAGTCAGTCGACTTGGTATAGTACACTCGACGAGCGTCAAATATTACACGTTAACACAAACAAAATAGCAAGACTACACCTGCATCCATCCTGTTCCATTCATGTTGATACCCAAGTCTACGATTCCTCCTGCAAGCATCAACCTAGAATTCCTCCGCATCCGACTTGAACACCGCCGTATACGCCAAAATCGTACCATACACCAATCCACCACCCACAATCGCCATCGCACTCGCCGTCGGCTTGATCACTTCAGCATGGGCCAGCACAAGCGGGAGCGCAAACGCCGAAATGGCGATGCACGAGGTGAGGAATCGGCCCGTATCGACTGCGGCGTTGGCCCCATCATAGTCTGTGAAATCGTCCGAGCCGCAGTGGGCGAAGATTGCGTTGGGGAGAGGTGCAACGACAAAGAGGAGTGCTAGCGACATTCATCACATAAGTCGGATGAAAGATGGCAGCTAGGTGGGAAGGAGGGTACTTGCCGACAATCAGAGGCAGCCAGTTGTGCCACAACGCACAGGAGAGAATGATCAAGAGGAACCCAACGGCAAGGACAAACGCGAGAAGAATAACAGCTGCATGTCAACGGTTAAATGTGAGCATAATACTAGATATGCAGTAAACGCACTTTTGAGTCCTGCGGCCATGGCGGCAGAGGTGGTTCAATGTGGGAAGCCAGAATAAGCGCCGTCGCAGTCAAGGCCAATTTCAACTCGCGTGCATCACCTGCTAATTACAACCACTTAGGGGAGCTACTATGTTTGCCCGCTTCAAACGGCAGTCACCTCCCGCACCTCCCAAACTCTCAACACCCACCGACGCACACCCGCGAGCATTTACAGTCTCGGCCGAGGGGCACCATACTACCTCTCTTCCTCCACGGCATACCGCGCCTGCTGTACCGCATCCATCTCCACATGCCCGACTCATTCTGCACGCCGGCGACGAGGGGCTGCTGATACGACCGGACGTGTCGGCCAGACAGTGTGCGTCGTATGTTTGTGTTTCGTGGGGCGAGGCAAAGGTAAGTACTGTAAAGACCGAGGAAGGAGCATTTTGGGAGGGACCGGTCGTGTACGGTGTGGTTGGAGTTATAACATTATACCAAGGCAAGTCTAGCTACCTCCCTCCATTTATCAAATAATTAATTATGATACAGAATCCTTCCTGCTCGTCATTTCAGACCGTAAACTAGCAGGCACCCGTGCGTCATTCCACCTCTCCTATGTCTCCCTCACCTGACAGATTTATAAACTCAGTATTTTCCCCCTCGCGCCCTGTTTACACAATCAAATCCATCGCGGCCATCCCCCTCCGGCAAGACCAAGCCCGAACAACCCTCAACGGGCTCACCGCGCGCAAAACGCCCCAGACACCAAATCCGCTCCGGTCGAATCCCAATATCGAGCCCGAAACTCCAGCTGAGGACGTACCGGATTTAACGCCAGTTGTAACGGAGCCTAGAGTCAAGTTTGCGCCTGACCCTCCGCAGGTGATGCAACGACTTGCTCTGAACGGGTCGAGCACGTCGTTGGGCGAGTCGACAGAATCTCCGACTGCGTCCGGGGCGTCCACACCTTTGTCTTCGACTTCGAGCCTGAGTGGAACTACGCCTGTGGCCAAGATGCTCATTAATCGGCTGACGTTTTGGTCAAAGCCGCGCACGCCTGGCCCTGCTCCACCTACACTAGACACAACCCATGTACAGGATGCCATTCACAACCCTCACCCAAACCACACTGAGGAGGACAAAGAGCCTGAAGAGGCCCTGCAGAAGATCTTAAACACGGGCTCAGCGCCTGCCCCTGTATCGGCGGAAGAGCGCAACGCAGAGCTGACTAGGAAGGTCGTGAGAGAGGTCGTTAGACAGTACAGCTTGGGATGCATGTACTACTCTCTTGACGTTGGTACGCCTTGTTCTGTGCACCCAACCAGCCCCCTTTGGCATCCGGCTGAAACATACTGCCATACCAGACTTATCTACCTCGCTTCAAGACAAACACGACCAATTCACCCGTGTCCAGCGTGAAACTGCAGTCCTCGATAGCCTCGCAGCTGTCAAAGGTAAACTCTCCCCCTCCGCATCCACAACACAACAGCCTACAAAGGCAGACGCATTTGCCGAGCCACACGCATTACTCCCGCTCTGGCTGCGTGTACCGCAAAGGTCTCGCAGGTTCTGGTGGAATGAAGTGTTGGCTGCCCCGTTTGTCGAGGCTGGGGTGAGTTGCGACCGCTTTTGCCCTAGTTTGATCTAATGAATGTGTGTAGGAACATGCGTACGTTGTGCCAATATTGCAAGGCCATTTCCAAAGTGCCTCATTTCACCTTGGGGAAGGTGATCAGAATGCGGATGGATCGAGTGCGCAGGTGGTTGAGTACGCGATTATTTCGAGACGGTCGAGGGACAGGGCTGGGTTGAGGTACCAGCGACGCGGGATTGACGAGGTTAGTCTGGTCCCTTCCCTGTTCTCGCTCGTGGTTAATGCGGTTTGAAAATGGGTAGGATTCGAATGTAGCAAACTTTGTAGAGACGGAAGGAGTGTTGCGTGTGACGGTGTGTTCGTATGGGTTCATATGTGCACGCTGGGCTGATTGGGAAATGCAGCGCTTTGGATCGGATAATGTCTTCAGCTATGTACAGATCAGAGGATCCAGTATGTTTCCCGTTTCTCTCCATTCCATAACTACTCCTATCCACTTCACGCCCCATAGTCCCTCTCTTCTGGTCCCAACCTGGCCTCGCACTTAAACCTCTCCCCAAACTCGATCGCCCAATCCAGGACACGCTCCCGGCAGCCCGCGTCCACCTTGCCTCCTGCGCTCGCACTTGTGCAACTCCTAATGGTGCTGGCATACCTGTGGTGTGCGTGAACCTTGTGGAAAAGACGGGTAAAGAGGCTGTTGTGGGCGGCGGATACGGAGAGCTTGTGAAATCTTTGCAAAAAGGAGAGGGGTTGGGTGTGAAGCTTGTTGAGTGAGTGGTGTCGCTACCTGGTGGTATAGAAGGGCAGGGGCTGATTGTACTGGCAGTTTCGATTTCCATGCCGAGTGTCGGGGAATGAAGTGCGTCTTTTTACGTTGGTTCGCTGGGATGAGGTTGTACTGAAATGACCGTAGGTACGAGAACATCTCAAAGCTCGTCGTACAGCTCGAACGTACATTTGAAGCACAAGGTTATTTTTGGGTCCTGGACGGTCAACCCGTTGCACGACAGCGTGGTGTATTCAGAACAAACTGCATCGACTGTCTAGGTAGCATTCACTCCTTTTATGCGCCTGCTCGATCTATAATTCACGACCTGTGTAGACCGGACAAACGTTGTGCAAAGCGCGTTTGCGCGCCATGTGATGAACAATCAGCTTCAAGCGATCGCAATCGTAAACCCGAATCCAGCGGACGTCGAGGCGGATATGGTGTTTAATGATGTCTGGGCGAATAATGGGGATGCGATTTCTAGGGCTTAGTAAGTGGTTTCTGTGCTAAACGGACAGTTTTAACGGAGTGGCGCAGCGCTGGCACGTCTGCACTGAAGGGAGACTTTACCCGGTAAGTTGGTGGTGCTCATTTGTGCGAATAATCGTTGCCTAACCTTTGGACACTAGAACTGGGCGACGGGATTTAAGTGGGTTTTGAGCCAAGTGTTGTTGAACTCGTTTGACACTATACACTAGGCGGGATACTTAATGACGGACGGAACAGTTTAGCCAGGTAAGCTCTTGTTCTTTCCCATGTCTCAACTAAGACCGACATTTTTCAGGATGTATACCTCCAATTTTGCCGATTACTTCTCCCAAGCAACCATCGACTTTATGCTCGGCCACCGCACTACCACAGTCTTCTCGGAATTCCTCCTCCGACTCTCCTCAACCGACCCGCGTGAGATCCTCAAAGTGTCCAAGATTCGAGCGAGCGCAATCGAGACGACGATCGCGCGCGTCGTACTCGAGCACGAGCATGCGGTCAATGCTTGGACATTATTGAGCCCGGCGCAGGTGGGCGTCACAGTCGCTGACAAGTTTGTGGAGAAGATTTTGGTGTTGACTGCGAGCGCGATTTATGTCGTGGTACGTATGTGTTGCTCTGTTTTCAGGGGGATGGCTGATTTTGAGGTGGGTCATAGTCTTTCGATTACGAGATGGATAAAGTGGTGTCGAGTCGGCGGGTTCCACTGGGGGATATTGTCTCCATAAAGCAGGGTATGCGAATCATACTTGCAATGTTCTGGCGATACCTTACGACTGTTTACCAGGCGCATATATACTGTCAACGCTCCACGAAGCAAGCATAGACCCAACAGAGAACTATGGCTTCTCAATTACCTACCGCACAACACGCCAAGATATCCGCCTTACTACATACTCCATGCGAAACAAGCCGGCTCTAGCATCTCCGACTCTTTCGCCAGCCGCAGACCCTTCGTCGCAGCGAACCCCCATTCCTACCCCAACCCAACAGCAAGCAACATTCCCCTTCATCAAACGCGCATCCGCACTCCGTCGTGGATCTGGGATGCTCTCCCACATCCTCTCGTCCTCTGCGCCCAACATAGACATTGCAACTGACTTGGAGACGGTTTCGTTCAAAGCGCTTCCTGTGCTCGACTTGCACCCAGACCAGATTGGAGTCGCACATACAACTTGTCGGGATGCTGCACGTCGGATTGTACGGGATATATTGGCAGGATGCAAAAGTATTGGCAACGGGCATGAAAGTGGGTTTATTGTAGAAGAAGATATTGTCAGGTACGTGACCATCACCCTGTCATCGACATACCTCACTCCCTAACACCTAATCGCAGCCTCGAGGAGGCTCAGCGGATCACCCCGGTGTGGGCACAACTTGAGTATAGCTTCAAAAGATTTTTGTGGCTGGGGAGCTGATTGATCGGGGCGGATGAACAACTAAACTTATGACAAAGACTGTTTTTGCATTATTATTCGAATCGGCACCCTTCTCGGACGTGCAGACAGACAATTGTAGCATTTTAGTAGGCACGCATTAACAACAATACCACTAGGATCGTTGTATCATTTCCACTCGCTCTTCTCCTTCTGTTGGAGCGCGCATGTACCCGGCTCCACCTGAACCACTGTGCCCAAAAAGTCCTTCAATACGACCACCCACCCAGCGTACTGGTCGTGGTGCGGAGAGCGGGTCTTGCACATAACGAGCGATCAAGTAGAAGGGGACCCCACACGCTATGAATGCTACATATGAAGCATACAGTGAGCCTCGACTCGAGCACAAAGTAATACTGCGCATACCGAACGCTGAGATTGCTTCAAACGGCGCAGCAACGATGGGCATAAGCAGTAGGAAAAGCGACACCTGGCTGGGTGGTCAGGAACTAACACAAGTTGTAGTTGGTTGAATCGGACGTACCCCAGAGAATATCAAAGGAGTGATGAGATACACTCTATATGGCCTACATGCGACAATTAATAATCCCAGCACAACCGGCAAAACAATTAGGACTCACCTGGGCAGGCTAGGTTCTCGTACTCGGAGGACAATGAGCCCCAAACCGGTCAAGAAGTAGAACGTCCAAACAGCCACACCGACTGCAATTGTGTGAGTTTCAGTGCACTATATCCGTATACCCGCAGCTCACCAAAGTTGATCATACTCCTAAACCCTCCACCAATCAGAATAAAGAAGAGAGTGACCCCGACCTGCAACCCCATGGCGTTGATAGGAGTTTTCCGACTGGCATGCAAACGACCAAATAATGAGGGCAAATAACCCTCACGAGCCGCAGCGTAAATCAACCGTGCCGACGTGAACATCGAAGCTTTTGGCAGAACAGTTAATCACGTAGCCCAGGAGCGCAACAGGAGGGATCGTACCATTCACAGCACCAAAGCACGAGACTGCAACCAAGCATGCAAAGACAACTGCGCCAATATTTCCAAATAGCTCTCGGCCAAAGTCCAAGGCGACGGTATTGCTCCGCGCTACTGTAGACTCTCCGCACATACTCTTAGCTTTGGTAAAACACTACGTGCCTGCCAGTCACTCACCTTGGTCAAGACCGCAAAGTATGATACGTTTGCTGCAATATATAACACCTGGCAAAAGAGGTTCGCATGTGTTTTGCAATGTGACGGGATCTAACCTACCATAACCGAGAACATGCTCAGGTGAACTACGCGTGGTAGATCGCGCTCAATGTTTTTCATCTCTGCGGCGACGTAGTTGACCTGATCCCAACCATCAAAAGCCCTGTTCAAGTTTAGTGTCTGCTTGTATCCTGCAGATGGAGCCCACTCACCATAGTCCAGAGTACAACGCAAGCGCAAAGGAAGAAGGATTGGGAGAAGTACCAGCAAACAGAGGGTCGGTAAGGGAATTCGACATTTTACCCCGCAGAATTTGTATACACCCAAGTACTGCTACAGCAATCTTCGAAGAGGAAGTTAAGTTCATTTGAAGGAGGTAGGGTAGCTAAACCTACTAGTGACGAAAACTAACGTCAAACGAGTCAGAATTAACTCCCAACGAGTTATACTGGACCCACTTTGATAATTGTAAATAACAAAGCTGATCTAGTTCCTAGCTTTGGAGTAGCCACACAAAGCACAGCGACTGCACAAACCGCAATCACGGCTGTGAGCTTAATTGCCCACTGGGGTATGGCATCTGGGGCGATATCTGACCCTGTCGCGTGGTAAAAGAGTCTGAGTAACAGAAACTAATTAGACAAGGTAGCCAACGCAAATTCGAAGGCGTACTAGCCTGTTGAGGTATTCTCTGTGGAGCGTATTTCACAGAAGACAGTAAGAACATTAAGACTTTATTAATAGAGGCCTATACGCACCCAAATATCAACGCGATAATCGCGTTTGAGCCAGGCTTGAGCACACCAACAGCAGTCCAAGTGTACAAGTATGACACCAATGGGTTGTAGGCGTAGGCGAGATACGCTTGGGCTCCGCCGTTAAGCGGGACCATGGTCCCGAGTTCGGCGAAGCAGCTGGAGTCTGGCATAAGCTACGCAGACTACTGGCTGGGAGATATGACTAGTTGCATACCTCGCTCCCGTCCATGCCAAAAGCGCGCTGGCAACCCAGACGACTAAGCTTGCTCCAACAGACTCGGTGTTAGCTACTACAACACCTGGCGCCGAACTGGCAAACTCCACGTTACTATCAGCCTCTTCGACGTATTGTTCATGCACTCACAAGATACCAGATCCAATTTGTGCTCCAACCACCAAAGCTACACCTAAGTTCCCAGAGGTCAACACTTCTGACACTTAAGCGATCTCCAGAGGTTAGACCAACCGTTTACGAATCCGATTGTCTTGGCGGGTGCGGTATCGCCAACGTCTCTTTCTGCTGTGGCGGCACTGAGAGATAGTGGTAGTAGATCCGGGCGAAAATCCAAACTGATGACACTGCTGGCCACACTCGACCGACGAAGCCCACCCAGCGGATGCGTCGTTCGGTAAGGCGAGAGAGCACTACCCTGGCTCAGCTCGAGGTCGCGCAGCGAGTCAACACTTGACCGTTTTGGTGAAGCTGGTGAGTGGGGAGAACGTGAACGTGAGGACATGGAGTGTGGTCGTCGAGTCGTACCGTGTCAAGACAAAGTCTAATCAAGGTTAAGCGCGTACCTGATTTGTCGCGTCGATGGTGCGACACATGAGCGTTTCGGGATTGCCGAGTATGGAATTCACTCCAGGTTTTTGCGCGAGCATATTGGACTAATTACGATAACACGTTGCGCAAAACTACAATACAAAAACGATAAAAAGGATGTGACCTGAAACACCAACCCACTCTCCCGTGATGACGAGGGGAGCAGCAAGCACACAGGAAGCCCAAATGGGCGGACGGTGTTTCTAGCGACCATAAAATGAGGGCTAAACGCGAGGAGAAGGCGCTGCCCAGAGTGTTGAGATCGCGAGTTTGGAAAGGAGACTAGACATGTGGTTGTAGAAAATACAACAAATATATTCAATCTGACTGATGGGCAGAAATGTTAGTGTAAGGCATGAGTAGAGATGTATCAGCCACTGCTCACCTAGAATCCGTACACAAGAGTATGACATGGAGAAATAGAAACAAAGAATAATACATACCTTCAGGTGTCCCCCGCGTGTGAACCACACCTACCTTGCGACTAGCCTTGCGACATAGTCCGCGGTAGGCGAGGCAAAATTAGCACGGGTGAAGTAATATTCCTTTAGCTCATAAGAATGAGCGAGTCACTGTGAACAGCAGTGAAACGCTAAAGTGACAGAGCAGTGGGCTGAGACCTCCCAGTAGAGTAGTTGACTAATACCAGCGTACTTGTAATTGAATAAATTGAGACTAGAACTACGCCAGCTATGGGTATAAGTCATGCGCATCATGCGTGCATCGAGTGAAGCCAGCTCACCAACTATGGAAACAAAAAAGGCAGTTATCGGTCTGTAAACAGACATAAGAACTTGGCCGTTTCCAGCAGTGAAATAATAGGATATGAGACTCACAGAAGTCGAGCGTCTCGTCGCTCCTTTTGACGGTTTGCTGTGGAAGGCAGAAGCAAAATTTATTGGAGCGTCAACACACGGATCCCCAATAGAAACACAACCAAACACTGAAATAAGCCACACCTTCCAGGCCTCCTCGAAATCAACTGGCAATATAACATATCTGTTCTTGCGCACAGCTGTTCAAAGCATTAAGTACCGGAGGCAAACACCCAAATTCAAGAACTAACCTTGGAGCCCCGCCGCTTGACAGATAGACGCAATTTCTGCTGAAGAAAGGCGATCTGGGCGCGAGACATCTACGCGCATACAGATGAGCCGGCCGGTCTGATTGCCTTGTATGCCCAAGACGTACAGTCTTCTAAGTCAACATCCGGTCCGAGGTTCATCTTTCCGGTGATAGTCTGGAAAATCAGTCGCCTCTCGCGACGAGCAGGGTAAGGGAACTCGATTTTCCTGTCAAGACGACCTGGTCGCAGCAGCGCGGGATCCAATGTATCTGCTCGGTTGGTCGCCATAATAACCTAACCCCCGCAGGTACGTCAAACGAACTCGATTCCCTAACCATAAGGCTCACCTTGACGTTGCTCCCTTGATCGAAACCATCCATTTGATTCAGAAGCTCAAGCAAAATACGTTGAACCTCCCTGTCTGCACCCGTCTGTGCATCGAACCGCTTCGTCGCGATAGCGTCGATTTCGTCAATGAAGATGATTGCGGGAGCGTTCTCGCGTGCAAGACGAAAGACATCGCGAACCATGCGCGGACCTTCACCAAGATACTTTTGAACGAACTCGCTGCCGACGACACGGATGAAAGAGGCAGTAGTGTGATGTGCAACTGCCTTGACCAACATAGTCTTTCCGGTACCTACTGAGCATTTAGTCGACTGTTATAATACACCTTTATGGGCACACTCACCAGGGGGGCCGTAAAGCAGTACACCTCGCGGAGGGTCAATCCCAATCTTCTTGTACAGATCAAATTGCGTCAACGGCAACTCGACCGCCTCACGAATCTCCTGTTTCTGAGAGTCCATTCCTCCAATATCTTGGTACGCCACGTCTGGTTTCTCGTCGTGGCCCAACATCGCAATCGAAGAGTCTGCTTCGGGCGGAAGGATGTCTACAAGCGCATTGGAGTGGCGGTGGAGAGCGACACTCGACGACGGCTTCAGTAGCTCCCGGTCCAGCGTACTGAGTATTCTAACGACGTAGTTCGAGCCGGTTGTACTCCCGACGATGCCAGTGTGTTGGTCGATGGGTTCGAGAAATTGACCGATGACGAGGGGCACGGACTGGATACGCTTGACCTCTTCCTGAGCACGAATATGCTCTCGCTTGAGATTCGCATGCTCATCCTTGACGTACTCCTCCTGGATAGCTAGGTTCTCGAGGTGCCTCGTCAGTTTCTTGTATTTGATGTACAGGTCCTCCTCTTGGAGTTCATCATATAGCGCCGTCTTTTCTGAAATTACTGATTCGAAAGTCGGCTCCTATATACTTATCAGACTGCTGAGAAACAAGCGTAACAAGTACAAGTACATTACCTCTTTCTGAATCGCAATAACCTCCTCTGCCATGGTTAGATGTTTCGAAGAGCCAAAGACGTGGGTTCAGACGGGATGAGGTCAAGAGCAGTGGTACCCGTCGCGTCGGTGGGGTGACGCGTTCAGTGTGAATCTAGCACGTGACATACAAGAAGCGCCAGTCGGATGATGAAACTTAAAAGTGGTTAAATGCACGATGGCCAAAATGACACGGTATATGCGCTTTCATATGAGCAGAATTCTACTATAAATATTACCTCGCACAAATTTTACGTTTATAGCGATGGGATTAACAACTGAGTCATTCTATAACCACTATACAACAGACAGATTCTAAAAGCAAGAAACGACGATCTTGCCCGGTTCCTGAGCGAGATGTTAGTGCAGTGTCGCCAGGTAGATGTATGACTTACAATTACATTCACAACTGCGACATGCAAGGGCTCAGCTCAATATATTGTTCGACTCCTTTTGTATCGCACGTACCATGCTCTCCCTGCATCATTGTCGGCCCCGAGTCTCCTCTTCCAAGCAGCTTGCTCGCACAAAATGGCTGGTTCGCGAGGGACCCGTCTCCGAAAAAAGCACTGCTGCTAACTGGACGCTCCCATGAAAGATTGAACTGGTCCCCAGACGCTGGACCCATTCCTTTGGGGAAACAGACTCTCGGCGCAACCCCATGCTCAGATGCAACCGAGCGCCCACTCGATTGAACCGTAAAAGGGTCAAAGTCCCATATAACTGTAGGCCCATCTGACTGAGTTCCAACTATAGTACGTAGCCCGGAGATCAATGCAGAAGAAGGTGCATGGAGCATCGGGTTGGCATGATAAATCCAGGATGTCCGGTTTCCCCACAACTCCCACGAGATCATGGTCATGTCGGGAGATCCGTTTGCCTCACACTCTTTGACAGCGTTAAGGATGGTGGAAGATGGCACACACAACCAACCGATCCCGTGGTGAGACGTGCATCGAATCACGCACAAATGGTCAGCATCTGCCCTAGTCTCGTAAAGCTTGGGATTGGGTCGATACCAGCTATTCGCAAGGTATTCAATGGAGGTGATTGACGGGGGAGCTGCGTGGAACCTCGTCCTACTTCTAGTGAAGGACGAATCAAGCAATAATGGGAGAGAGAGCGTTGCAATAGGATAGGGGTGTTCTATGGTGTGAGACCCATCAAGTTGGCCGAGTCGGTACACGTCTAGATATCCCAGAGCTGGATCACCCATAGTATTGTTGGCAGCACGATGATTGATGATTAATTCTTTGTTGATGATTGTGAAGGAACCAGGTGCAACCCCCCTGTTACTAAGGTGCTAAGCAGAGGGAATTGTTAGTCTATGCATTCGCGCTACTGGGCAAGCTACAGGCTTACTAAAAGCTTAGAACCAGACGGCCAATCCCAGACAATAAGATAATTCGCGAAGGAGCTTCGATGACTGAACAGGATGCCTAGCAGATTTCCCACTATATGAGAGCTAATACTCCAAGCGTGGGGGTCTCCCGGGTTTACTCGGTCGTCGAATTTCCAGGAGAGCTTGAAAAGAGCAGCCCCTGGGTGGGCGTTGTTGCAATCGAGGGTGCGGAGGTAAACGTTGAAATTAACACTGTTAGGTCCACCATCAAGTCCCACGTCCTGGACCTCCACGAGACAGAGCAAGTTCGAGTCACGATCTAGGTCTACGTGAAGCACGTCCATTCCGAGGTCAAATTTCCACTGTTTCAGCTCTGTTCCACGATTCCAAGATGGAAGCTGGTATAACTTCAGACAACGAGCGAGGTTGGTCTCGGGGGCACCAAACCCTTCTATGTATACCCCTCCACACAACGTAGTATAGGTTTGACCTCCCTCGTGCTCGGAGGAAGAAGTAGTCTCGAGAGTAAAGGTATGAAAAGGGAAAGCCCCGCGTATCCGGTGTTCCCGAAGGAGCTTGACTTTTTGGTCGTAAGTCAGGTCAAGACGGGGATGAAGAGGTTCCACGTATCCCAAATAATCTAGCTCGATTAGGTACCGCAGTTGTGTAGTGCTATCTATAAGCTCATGCAAGTGTCGGCAGATCTGTATAACAAGTTATGACAAGTCAACTCATTTGGCAGTGAGCCACTTACTCTTCGGCATTTCTGGATGTCCTTCCCGGGTACCAGGGATAAAATCTGAATAACAGTTTCATTTGGCGTAGATGGCAATGAACCCATGTTATGAGCAGTAGTGAAGCTAGTCTCGACTCTCGCAGGATGAGTGAAGGTTCGGTTTAGAGCCTTTGAAGGTATGTTGGCGCTCTTCCTGTGCAAGTCCTGACAGGTGAAAATGGGCCGATGCCACACATTCAAATCAGCACAGCCGTGGCTTGTATCAAGCAGTGCTCGAATCTGTTTGAGGTGTTCGCGTGGGATGGACGGCGAGTTCGGGGCAGTCCTCGATCCGAACTTGGATGGACCAAGCAGCTCGGCGCTTATTACGCTATATGCGCACCACCCACGATGTGCCTCTGTGCCTCGCCCATAATTAATTGCCCCACACTATTCACCCTCCCTGCAGTACCAGACCCTCACGAGAATTCGAGTCCATATTCAGCTAGGATGCTCGCTTGGCCCATCACATGTGCCCATGTGCACAGTTGTGTTTCCTGCGCTCGCAACGCGCGCGAACCTCACGACCACTGCGCGTTCTGCCTGCGATCATTTTACCCACACCGATACGATCGGGAACAAACTAGATATTACGTGCTACGGAGTGTTGTACACCAAGGAGATGGATGGAGGATGAAGGGACCATGCGTGCGGAAGGGATATACTAGGGGCCATGGGGACTTGGGCAAATAGGATCCACGGCGTGAGGGTGAGGGTGAATGAGAGAGTGAGGTATTATGGTTGAGTGCGGGAGAGGAAGAGGGGAAAGGTCCGAATCAAAAGCAAAGAAACTCCGAACAGCCATAACAACGCACACGAGTTTCAGCTAGTTAAGTACCGAAAAAGTGGAAGAACTCAAAACGACTCTGAGCAAGCAGCGAATAATTACGAGTGTGCGAAAAGACTGGCGGAAACGGGAATACAAATGCACACAAGAAGCGAAGATGGACGAAGAGCAAAGAGAGGACCGTCCCTAATTGCGAAGCAGAAACACAAACGCCATTGCGACCAAGATGAACTACAAAATGTCCCAGAAACATGCCCGAAAGACAAAAACCAGAGTGCGTGCGAGGAAACCAAGTCTAGCACAGTCCGACTTCGTTCCCCGCACCAAGGTCTACGAAAACTGTTTGCCTTTTCTTCGCCTTTAGCTCCCTGATCGCATCGCGGATGGTGGCCCGGCTGGGAGAATATCCCATCTCGGTGCGGCGGGCGTGACGCTCACACATACGCTCTCCGCCAACTTCCCAGTACTCAGTCAAAAGAGCGTCGCACTTCCCATCTAGGTCTTCATACTCGCACCCAAAGTGCTCGGGATGATAACGTGCACCCGAATGGGAAACGGCGCAGGGGCCTTCGATAGGCTCGCGGCAGGAAGGAGACGCGCAAAGCGAGTGATTCGCTTCGTGGTAGTGGTACTTGCAGTAGGGCCTCTCCTGGTGAACGTAGAACGAACGGTCGGGGAATGGTTGCTAATGTCCGCAGGTATTAGCGAAATCTGACGATACGATAAAGGAAAAAGCAACTTACATGACATGAATAACAGTTGAAGCACTCCTTGTGATATTTTCCCTTGAGCTGGCCGTCAGACGCGTATATAGCCTGAGTTTCAATTGACAGGCCACATTGACGGCACTATCCGATTATTAGTTTCATGCTCAGCCTTTCAGAAGCCGGATCGACTCACTTTGGGCAAGTACAGCATTTTCCAGTCACTTTCACAGAGGACTGTGTTTCCGCCATCTCCGTCGTCGATCTTGATCCAACGTCCACCCTCAATCTGCTTCTCGCACTTGGCGCACGTACGGATGCGCCTGCTCCGAGTCCTAGAGCTAGAACCAGAGCTGGCACTAGCACTCGTTTTGCTCCGAGTAGGCAAATTCAGCCGATCAGTGTCAACGCCTAGTCTGTTCATGTCTGAACCGAGTGTGCTTAGAGCGCCAGCGGTGACAGCAACGATCTTGGGCTCCTCGGTGGCGGTAGAAACGGGCTTGACCTTGAAAGTACCATCGACCCCTGCAGAGCTGGGAGTGGTATACGCCGATCGCCCATCCTCCTCGTCCTCCTCGCGCAGAGCGCTGAGAGTTTGGGCGCCCGCCGATTGTTTGACGCGCCGAGTTCCAGACTGAGAGCCTGAAGAAGTCGACGAATAACTCGACTGCGAGCCGCTGCGTTTTGGAACGCGATCAGAGGCATTCGAGCCCCGACGAGGGAATATAATTGTGTTTTCATCGCCCTTGCCTCCGGCTACCGCATCCAGCGACCCCTTGCGACGGTCGGCAGGTGGGGAGGGACTCCGCCAACTCCCGTACGCCAATTCGGTTTCAGACTCGCCGCCACTCGACCCTGCACGTGATTTCGAGTCTGACGTGGCACGTGACCGTCCACGATCGACGACCTCAGCCTGCATGGGCTCGGGCGACGCCGTGCGCATGGGTTGCTTGCCTGCCGCGATTGCGCTGGGGAGTGTGACCGAATCGCCCGAATTTTGTCGTATCTTGTTGGCGAGGTTGGATAACGAGGCCAGGCCCCCAACGACACCTTTTCCTTTTGCGAGGGAACGTGCTCCTGACCCGTCGATCACGTCAACTGGAGAAGGTGAGCGAGAATTTGCACGCGCGATTTCCGCTCCCGGGCTACGTGCGTTGTCTGCTGGCGAATGGGGACGCGACATGGGTGAGGGGGAAACGGGCGAGTGTGAAAGTGGAGGGGTGCCTGAAACACGCATCGTCAGACCTGGACTAGGGAGGGAGAAAAAGAGAAACCATACCACTTCCAATATCTGTGCTAATGTTGAGATACCCACCCAATGGACTAGTTGGGCTATTTGGCAGAACTTGACCAGGTTCGAGACTCATGCTCCCAGGATACCCGTATATGGATGTTGGACTTAAACCAGAGCCGGGAACACCATATTTGTGCGGCCCTACCATGAACAGCGCGGCCTGAGCGGCCGCTGCAAAACCGCGTCGCCCAACACCCGCCATACCTGCCTCTCCACCACTTTTGGTATCAGGAGGTGGGGGAGCATGGCTGGGCGGAGGTGGCTGTGGAGGAAGCGGGCCACTGCCAGATCGGGAAAGTTTACGAGGGACCAAAGGTGCAATGGGAGGCAAGGGGACAGACGGAGTTGGTGGTTCTGGCGTGCGCGATGCCGGAATGCTAGGGGCCGGAGAAGGGGTAGCCCTGGCAGGAAGAGCACTAGGTGTCGGTGACGGGCTGGGACGGGCAAATGGGACCGGGGATGGGCCAGAACGTGCTGTGGGCGACGGTGAAGGACCCGAGCGCGGTATGGGCGAGGGGCCAGACCGGAGTATAGGCGAAGGCAGCTGGCCAGAACGCATGGTGGGAGCTGGAGAAGGAGCTGACCGTGGAGGAGGGGATCCACGTCTCGTACTACTATCGGCACTACTTGACGATTGGTAGCTCTGGAAGGAAGCGGTTGATTTGTACTGTGGACGCGTGGGTGGATCGCTTGGCGGCGATTGTTGAACTGTATGGGTTGAGCGAACTGAGGGGGCACGTTTGGTCGAAGTGCTGCTACGAGAGCGACTGCTGTACGATGAGGCTGAAATCGAAGACACAGTCGATGCGCGATCTGTGCTGCGTGAGGCCGGTCGTTGCGGCTCTGGGGTCTTGGCTGGCGGTGTCGGGGCTGTCGTTGCAGGAGTTGGTTTGCATACGTGCTGGTCTGCAACTGCAAACGAGTGAACATGAGCGACAAAAAAGACGATGCACGCAAGTTGAAAGTGAGAAACAACATACAATTGATGTCGGTCTCTTCGCCGCACCTACTACACTTGATCTTGGGCAGTATCTGGGAGATGCGAAGCGTCCCCGCAGACGGGGGGTTGAGCGAGAGGGCCATCGTTGGACGAGTGGGTGCCGGCAAAAGGAGTGTGGGTGTGGACACGGCCTGCGGTATGCTGGAGTAGGGAGAACTAGAAGCAAGAGGCCGGATGGGAGTCTAACATAACATAGCAGTGGGTATCGTTGCGCACCGCGCGAGCAAAGTCAAAGAACAACCAGACCCGCCGCCTCACAGGGCACTTGTGACAGGGTGTGCTTCCCCGATCCCAAGGGTCTCAGGGCCCACCGCCCCCACGTTGCCATCATTAACATTACCAATCGCTCGCCTTCCCGGTTGCCCCCTCTGGTCCCATGCGCGTACGCCTCAACTGCACATGATTGGAGTATCCAACAAGCTCAGCCACTGACAGAAAATGCTGCCGCCAAATCCTCCTTTTTTTCATGGTCTTTCGACGTACCATGGTTTTTCGACGTACCATGGTTTTTTTATTAATTATTCCAACTCCGATCGCTGATGGTGTACTCTTCTGGGGTAGCACGGCGGCCAAACAGACGCCAGCTAGAACATGCATCTTAGCATGATAGGCTGGGTGAGCCTTGGAACCATTCTTCTACACTGCAGTCAACGTGTTACGGCACCGGGGACACCCAGGAGTAGTTAGTGCTATCGAGAATCTTTCCGGAAGCGCAAACAGAATAACCGCATAAATAATTTGTTGTATTTGGTGGCGATCGAAGCGTTGGCTCATGGGCCCGCACACGTGCAACGCCGAACTCACGCCAAGAACCAACACATGTCGGAAAATAAACAGGGATAGATAGCAAAAATGCCATCTATGGACTGTAAACCTCACGGACTTTTGTTTGCAGCATCAGGCAATACAACGAGACTGAGCTGGGTTGGGAGTTGCTCCATCCAGTCATATTGGTTAGATATATGCGTTGGACCCTCAGTCAGGTTTGATGTCAGGACCGTCCCTCTTAGTCAACTGGTGTTTCAGCGATCTACATTTGCTCCCCGTGCCTATACGAACAGTTGGCCCTCAATGCCTATGCATGATGAAATACAATGTTGAATGGCTTGTGTCGCCCCTCGATCACGACGGCAAACGGTCCCGACGTGAATTGCTCTCGTTAGGTATGTGGGTTGGCCGATTCGGAGTAACCAGTCCGTAGGTTGAAAGGAAGGTCCAACGCGCGTACCACCAGAGTTAGTCGAAGAAAGGGGGTCGCGGTCGCGTCGAACACACCGTTTCAGGCTCGATCTACGCACGTACGTTGAGCTCAGCTAATGGTAGCATAGCGGATAATAAGACTTGTCTACTGTATTGTTCGGAGCCGTGGTATCAGCAACAATACACTTGCTGACGCTAATTGGCATGTGCACCAAATCCCGCTCCGTGCGCTTAAATCACATTTTACACGCGTTCATATTGCTTTGTTAACCAACGTCGATGGGGGGTTCGGGGGCAACAGATGCGATCACACGGAGGACCGGAGTCCTTACCAGATAGCTAAACGGCAACAGCCATAAGGAGGTGACGCCAAGAGTGGGGGTCGCTCTAGGGGCTAGGGAATATACCATTTGCGCCGACCGGAGGAACGCAAATAATGTACTACAGGTGTCCCCTATGTATATTATGGATAATGATATACCCGCAACTTGTTGCGGGTATGGTTGCTTGGACGAAGAACCATGTTATTCAAGATAATGGAGGGGAGGATGGCGCCAAGCCCGGTTTCGTCGGACTGGACCGCGTGAGCGTAGCTCAATCGCCGGACCCCGCAGTTGATACATAATACTACCGGTTAAAGGAGTAATGGATTCGAATGTGGAGATAGACTTGACATATTTGTGTATTGTGCGTCGGTTGGCTTGCTCAACCCGACGACGCATGAGTCAGAGCGATGAAATTCGCCTCGAGAATAAGATACAGACATTGGGAGCGTGAGCACTCGACACCTACTGTAACGCGTCACGCTCGCTTCGATGTCGGCAAGTCGTCTTGATATGCGTCCCGAACGCGATCAAATTACCAACAAAAATGCAAACATACAGCAGCTTCGAGTTCCAGCGCCCTTTCTTGAACGGCGCTGCGAAACGGGTAAAGGTCGACGAAAATCCCAGCATGTTCGCCTCTTGCCGAGTTGTTCCCGATACGTTGTTTTCTACCGAATGTAGTATTGATCGGGCGAGGAACTTCGTGCTGACGGTGCGAGGGAGTATTGTTTTCCCTTGTTGACGCCGAGGAAATGTCACGTGAGGGTTTGTCAACAGAACCAAAGGGCGACCATCGCTAAGAGTCCTGAACACCTCCACGCGTCCTGATTTCCGTGAGTGGCTTCTCCATCAGGCTTTGGTCCTTGTGTTTTTAACCGATTAGGGTGATTGGTTAAAGGTTGGGTAGAATGTTAATCTGAAAACATCAAGGAGTGATAGGAAAAAAGTCAGGCTCGTAAGTGGATCCCGTCGCGCTGCGCCGAAAATCGAGCGTGAACGGGGCTTAGGGGTGATCACATCGCAGTTCATACGGTACACTTGTTCTCTTCTGAGAGCAACTCTTCGAGATCGACTCGACTAGTGTGAGTGTCATGATGGAAGTCGAGGTTGTAGGCGATTCCGACGAAGACGTGTTTGCTGGTATCCACCACAGGAGAAGTGCTAGGCTTTTTCGGTCGAGTTCACCTGCGAGCTCACCGCAGAAATTTACACGTTCCGGGGACGATATGGTGAGACGTTGACACTTTTCCCAGGCGTGCATTAATTCACTGAAAAGTAATATTCTGGGGTTTCCCAGGAGACGTGGCACGGCGTTGGGACAGTGAAAACGTCCTCAGGACACATGTTTGACGAGAAGACGGTATGTTTCGTCAGGTAGTTCCAGTGCTGCAGGTCTCACGCAATTCCCGAACAGTCCGAGAGCTCTAGGAATTCGACACCATCTTCGCAAACCCTCCGAGAGAAGAGCCAGATGCCACGTTTACCGCCGCTAGCCTTATCTCGGCGGCGTGCCGCTGGTGACCTTCCAACGCCCGCTTCCCAAACAGAGCGAGTGGAGCAGCTGAAGAATGACGCTGAAGTTGCGCGTAAAGTGTCTGGAAAACGGTCGGTTGCTGTCTTGGAAGCATACAAGCTTCCTGGTGCTAACTATTACCTATTTTTAGAAAGAGAGAAGATAGCCAACCTGAGAAACCAGTGCGACCACGAAGAGACGCTTCCGTGCGTTTACAGCCGACGGAAACTCCCCCAGCGGTAAGTAACTGACTGTCACTAGATTGGACCTAGAGTCTGAGCGGCAGGTCCCCACATGACAGGGATCCAAAGCGCCAACACTGACACCTGGCCTGACGAGCGACGGCAAGCCAGACTACCACTATTTCGTTCACAAGTACTTCAATCGGGGTCAACGGGGGCAGTGACCTATTATCAACCCACAAGGTCAGTTCCTGCCCACTCAAGTGCCCAACAAGCTGAAATCTTTCGTTTAGCTTTGCTTTTGTGTCCGCATATACAACTTTGCCCGGTTCCAACGCTATCCTGCCTATACCCGCTATCTTGCATGTCTCCAAACGCTCTCGTCTGTGTCCAATTTTGCTGTTGGCTGTCTTTTTCGTACTAGGACCTGTCTGTCCTTCGAACACAGCTTTCCGCATCATGTTATCCCATGTCTCGCTTTTCTTGTTCACTGTTTCCGTCGCTGTCATCCTAATCCGCTCAGATCCGTGTGAATATATGCTGTAGTTAATATCGTATGCAAACGGAGGAGCGGCGAGGGCAAGAGGTAGCTTGAAAAGTACCGGCTGAGGCGAACCTGTGGTGGTGAATAGTCTAAATATGCATGCTCATTTGTCTGTGGGATGGGAATCGACAGATAGGATCAATACCGTTGTGTTATTCACGGGAGCCACGTTAACCTTTACCTGTGATTTCGTTTACCCCGATGTTCAGGGCATCGTCAGGTACAGTGACCCCAGATTACTGTACAAAATCAACTCCGAATGTTAGGAGATAATCACGTTGTGATTCGAGACGGAGACAATTTTCGTGTTCAGCTGAAAATTTGGTAGGTTTGGGTGAGCAGGAGAGGTCAATGGCCCTGTTCCAACACGCACCCAGCTGATGGGGCCTCGGTACATAGTGGAAGAAACGCTATCGGAAAGTATCATATTGTTCGCATTTTCAATGATTCCTACAGGTCGCGTGGGCGTTGGTTGAAGTCCGCGTGGCTATGGGGGGTTGCCAAAAAGGGTAAAATGAGTGGCGAGCATCATAAGCGCCAAGAACCGCGGCACTCAACAGCCCAGCGGTTAAATAACCAAAACCAGCTCTCCTTGGATAGCCTGTTCTCAGATACCCACCAATGCTCCAGGTTGCTCGGAATGCTCGTCGACTACGGGTAGTATTGTATTCACCTCCAAATCTCGCCCAGAGCCGAGGTTTTACGAGCACGGGCACCCGATGGATGCCCATAAATATGGAAGAGTTTGACTGCTCGCGAATACGGCAAGCCTGGGCATCCTAGCCACAGAACTCGGGGCTGATGTGATATGATAGAAACTTTGGGATCATTGCACACATCGATCATGGCAAAAGTACACTCGCGGATCGGCTGCTCGAGCTCACAGGAACAATTTCCCAATTGAATGGAGTCAATAAGCAGGTGTTGGATAAACTGAAGGTGGAGCGAGAACGTGGGATAACAGGTAAGTATATTCACCCCGTTTCTGTTCGCTCCTTTTGAAATGTTGTTGTAGTCAAAGCACAAACAGCGAGGTACCTACTGGATTTGCATCTGCTAGGAAATCTATTCATGTCTCCTCAGCATGCTGTACGACTATGATGGCGAGAAATTCATTCTCAACTTGATCGATACGCCGGTACGCCCATATGTCTACTGTTTATGACAGTATTCAAAACATTTTCTACCAGGGCCGTAAGTAGTTATTCCATTGAAGCTTCGATTAGTCTTTACCGGCCGTCTAGACGTCGATTTCTCATGGGAGGTCTCTCGTTCAATGGCTGCCTGCCAAGGAGCTCTGCTTCTCGTCGACGCGACACGTATGCTTTTTTTGACCGCCCCTCGTTGCCGATCTCTCACTGTCACTCGCAGAGGGCATACAGGCGCAATCCATCTCTGTATACCACGTCGCCAAAGAACGAGGAGTGCACGTTATACCGGTTCTCAACAAGGTACGAGATACCAAGCTCGGCCCATTATCTATAATCAAATGGCTCGCTGCAGATCGATCTTCCAGCTGCGGCTCCTGAGCGTATCGCGGCGCAAATGCAATCGACTTTTGGCATCTCTCCAGCAGATATTCTCCAAGTTTCTGCTAAAACCGGGCAAGGTGTCACAGAACTGCTACGAGCGATTGTAAAACGTGTACCACCGCCAGCGGTAAGTTCAATTTTGCGACCACAATTATGTTCACGGCTTGATGCCAAGGCTACAGACTGCTGATAGGTCCGCGAGGATGCGAGCCTTGCTGTTCGATTCCCAGTACGATAGGTATCGTGGGGTTGTCAGCATGGTGAGCCTCCAGTCTGGGCAGATTCGTAAAGGTGCGTCATTTTCTGGCGATGGTGCTGTAGGTTGTGTGTTTAGCCCCGGAATGCAGGAGATAAGATTGCATCCTACCACACGCACAAAAAGTACGATGTCGTGGATGTAGGGATTATGCATCCAGACGAAGAATCAACTGGGGTTTTACAGACCGGTATGGTTGGGTTCAGAATGAACGTGTGGTAGACTAACGGTTTTGTGGTAGGGCAGGTCGGGTACATCAGTAGGTGCGACCCACTGTGGCGAGGTGACGAGACTAAGGCTGGTTCGTAGCATGTAACATGAAAGAGTCGGGCGAAGGTGAGCTTGAGCGAATGCTTCTGACATAGTGAATCCAACCCGTTCGACTCAAATAGCATATATTGGCGACACCCTTCATCATGCGGGTGATATCGTCGAACCATTACCTGGGTTCAGGCCCGCAAAAGCTATGGTATGTAGTCCTTCCCAGCCTCGAGTTTAACCGTATGCAAATTCATTGCTACAGGTATTTGCGGGAGTGTACCCATTAGATAGCAACGAGTTCCCCAAACTTGAAGAAAGCGTTAAGCGTGTGAGTCCTCTATGTGCATGCGTAAACCACCCTCTGAGTATTATCTCGCAGCTCCTACTAACGGACCGCAGCGTAACCGCACATCGAGAATCATCCGCGTCTCTCGGCCAGGGTATCCGTCTCGGCGCCCTTGGATCTCTCCACATGGACGTGCTTCGACAGAGGCTGGAGGATGAATATGCAGCGCAAGTGATCATCACTGCACCGACCGTGCCCTATCGGTGAGCACCCTTCCTGCCCGCCTTTTTTTGCATTTGACCGAGATGGTTGGCGCAGGTTGGTTATGCGGAACGGGACGGAGAAAGAAGTGTCAAATCCGGTCGAGTTTCCCGAGCCTGGAGAGGTTGGAACTGGGAGCGGGGGAAGTGTAAGAGAGATTCTGGAGCCTGTCGTCAATGCTACGATTGTCGTTCCCGAAGGTAAGCCAACTGAACGCCGTGGCGTTGGTCAATACTGATAGTTTGTAGAATACATCGGCGATATGCTCGACCTCTGCTCTTCCCACCGCGGAACCGAAATCACTCATACGTACCTCTCCACCGCTGACGTTTCTTCCTCTTCTTCGCTCGCGTCCAGAATCCTCATTCGCGCACTTCTTCCGCTCTCTGAAATTGTCACCGACTTTCACGACAAGGTCAAACACCGCTCCTCGGGGTTTGCCTCGTTCGATTATGAACCTGCCGGATACGCCCGGGCGGACGTGGTCAAAGTCGGGTTTGCGCTGAATGGAAAGCCAGTAGATGCGTTGGCTGTGATTGTATGCAAGGAGAGAGCTGCGAGGGTTGGGAGGGCGTGGGTCAAAAAGCTGAGTGAGTGTTGGAGCTTTCTCCGAGTAATTTGGGATATTAACAGGAAGCCTAGGGGAGGTCGTACCGAGGCAGTTGTTTGAGATTGCAATTCAAGCAACGGTCGGCTCCAAAGTCATCGCGCGAGAAACTTTGTCGGCGCAGCGCAAGGACGTAACGGCCGGGTTGTATGGAGGGCACTATGAGCGAAAGGTACGTTGGCCCGTTCACCCCCTCGCGTGTCTTGCTCCTTGTCGGGTCCCGGGCCGGGCGCTGACCGATTGGCACAGATGAAAGTTCTGTCAAAGCAGAAAGAAGGGAAGAAGAAAATGAAGCGGATCGGAAACGTCGAGTTGCCCCAGGAGGCGTTCTACGATGTGCTCAGCTCAAAGATTCAGTAGCAGTGGCAGGCCCATATAGTTATGACATTCACATGCAAGACAGTTTGATGTGTGCCCGCCCTGATGTGTGCTCGGTCTGATGTGTATCTGTCTCGATGGTGAGACTGCGCCCCATGGTGTTAATCTATTTCAGGTATTTTGTGTGGGGAATGTCAACTGCTCGGTTATCCCGGACCGGCGGGGACATATACCAAAGTCGGTTGATGTTGTTGATAGGTAAGAGGGAGCAAGCATAACTCGCTGAAGCAGCCGAGGCGCAGGAAGTTGTCTCAATAAGGTATTCAGTATTTGCGATGTAAGTACATTGTAGTTTATCTATTTCAGTGCTGTGGTAAATCTTCATCTTCATACATTTCTTTCACTAGTCTGAAAACGAGATGTTAATTTAAGCGAGTCGCGGGCAGAGCTGAAAATACCCACTTGTAGACGTATGATGGTGGGTGGTCGCCGCTGCAACACTTGTCAGCATACACCCAATCCAAAGCCCACAAACTCACTAATTTGTCACGATCACATCCAAAAACTCTGGCTTCACATAATCATACTTGGGATTCACAACCTCGACACCATCGAGCAACTCGCCCTCTTCGTACCCCAACACCCTCCCTGGATCGCCATAATCCGCCGCACCAACATCCTCGACGGTCCAACTCCACAACGGCGCAAACTTGAACTGCCCAGCACAGACCACGACGCTCGTCGCGTGCGCGCGGGCGGCTGCTGCAGCTGCGAGCGCGCCGGCCTGGGCGACGATACCGCCGTCGGCGAGGACAGCGTGTGCGCCGAGTAGAAGTTTGGTGACGCGGGACATGAGGGCGAAGATGGATGAGTCTGGGACGAGGAAGGTGGAGATGTTGTGTTGGGAGAGGGCGGTGGCCATTTGGTGGCCTGTGTAGCTGATTTGGGTGGGGTATTGGTTGGGAGTAGGGAGAATGGTGCAAGACGCTTACGAGGGGGCTGTTTCGGCGACGATGACTGTGAATTTCTTTTCGTGCGCCGCAGCCTTGAGAAAGGCTTCGACGGTACGAGAGTACCCAATTGTCAGGACGATCTCACTGTTTCTAACCCGTTAATGATCAACGCAAGCAACTAGCGCATAGACTCACTCTGCATGGATATGATTCTTGGCATTCTTTGCAACACCCTCAAACACCGTCTCGAGCTCATCCACAATCTCCTTGATGGCATCTATAAGTGCAGGCTTGGTCGCCAGGCTCCGTCTGCTTAGATCATCTGACCCTTTTTCCTGCTCGCGTGGTGGGCGGGCGGTCGTTCGGGGTCTACCGAGGAGGACAAAGTTGGCAAGGGAAAGGGTCGAGCCGTCGGGCGTGCTCATTGCTGAGAGGGCGTTTGTGCGGGCCATGCCGGGTTGACGTTGAGCCTCGGCTTCGGCCCCACCAGTGTTGGCGTGGTATTCTTCTCGTACTTGGTGGATCACTCTGCGAACCATGTTCCCAACGGCGATCTCTGCTCGTCGTCAGTGTATGCCGAGTAAACGGGTGCCATTAGACATACCCTTGGGCTGTGCAGCTACAAGTCGAGTGCCAACGCTCCTCAACATGGCAAGTAGTTGGGCGAGAGACGAGAACCGAGCGGTCGAGACGACCTGGCGCAGGAGCAGGACCGTCTCGACCGCCGTGTCGTGCGCACCAGTGACTTGTCTGCAATAAACCGTCAGTCGACCGCCAGCATCTGTGCCTCCCTCCTACCTACGCCGCAGCTTCGCGACAAGAGCCTCGACATTGCGCAGTGTCGCCTTGTCCTTGATCAGCTCGCTCATCGTCGCCAAAAGAAATGTGGATATGAGGTATTCGAGTCAGGGTTAGGTAAGCACCCGGATGAGTCCGGCGCTTCAAAAGCGCTCTGGCATCCCGATCACACTCGCCCTGCTGGACTGCTGGACGAGTGCCGGCTACTATGTTCTCCAGACTGTTTGCTGCGGCCCCGACGGTGGCTGGACGTCGCACCTACTCGTTCTTCTCCTCAAAACCCCCTGGTGGGTTTGTCAAGCAGCCGTCGCAGACGAATACGAATGTCGTCAAGCGCACGACCCCTGCTACCTCCACTCCAGCTGCATCCAAGTCTGCCTCGCCAGCCGCAGCGACACAGGCATCTTCCCCCTCACCACCCGCGCCGGTAGAGCCCGCACCCACACCCGCACCCGCACCCGCACCTCCCTCGCCAACTCCGATCCCGACGCTCCATCCCGCGCCAGTCCTGGCCACAATGCACCTCCACTCATTCTTCGCCCTCGACCGACCGATGCTCCTCCTCTCCCAACCCACTTCCCGGCTGTTTGAAGCCGCGTTCCCTGCACCACGTGCACAAGAGACGGATCAGGACGGGGTGGGCGAGACGGACGCAGATGCGGACGCTGCGCGGGCACTGTCGCATGCGCTAGTGATGAGTCGGGTGCGGGGCGCGGTGGATTGGAAGGCTGCGCTCGAAAAGCTTGGCGTCGGGGCGAATGCGGCGGATGTCCAGGAGGAGGCGCGTGTGGAGGGTGATTTGGCCGTACTGATGGATAGTGTGAAGCGCAAGAGGAGGAAAAAGATCACGAAGCACAAGTACGTCGGCTGTCTTGAGCGTTGGTAAACGTGTGCTTATGACTTGCTTCGGTATTGCAGGTACAAGAAGAGGAGAAAGGTGTGTTTATTTTTATCTTGGTGTATGCTTTAATTAACTGGTTTGTGCAGCTGCAACGCTCGGAACGCAGGAGGCTGGGCAAGTAACGACCAACGACTACCATTTCTTAATGCTAGAGTCGCCCCATCCATACTGTTTCTCTATCTCCATGTGTATGTTCCTCAGGTCCCATGTAACCCATGCATTTCCCTCCTTTCTTGCATTGAAAAAGGTGTGGCACCAACGCGCGTGTTTCCCTCGACTCGTTTCAAGCACGCAGAGGGGGCCTGGGAAAGCCGTTGGGTGCTGGGTCATGACTTGTGCGTATCGCACGTCGCAGCCGGACCCAGGCGGACTCATTCGGTGACCTGGCCTGAGAAGCGGCAGGCACGGCCCGGGCATGCGGGAAAGTCCGGATTGACAGGTCGTGCGTACTGCACCGGACAGACTCTAGAGCGAATCTGATTGTAGTCCAAACACTTCCCGACCGACGCAGAAATTTACATTGAATTATGAAAGCATGACCGACCAACGTGATCGGCTCCCCGCAGTGCCACCCAATCAGGCGTCATACTTCCCGCGGCGCGCGATTCGTCACGGAATATATCAGCCCAGCCCAGCAACGCCGAATCCAATTCTTAACCACCACCGACCTCGCCTCTCGTCTCTATATTCGCACACCCGGCTGACCCGAGTTCTCACCGCCTCCCCCGAGTTCGAGCCAAGTCGTACGGCCCCCCCGTTTTTGCCTCTGACCTGTACCGGAACCTTCGTTTCGTACGATAGGGGCTCTTGATATCCCCAACCAAAGTTGGACGACCGCCTATTGCTCCCACACACAACCACGGCGACAACCGCGACACCATCTATCCCCGCGCTCGACAGAGACACAACTAGGAGAAGAATGACCAACGCCAAGGCACATCCGACATCGGTGCTAGACATCCACACCCCAACTGCGTCGTTTAGTATTGCCCATTCGTGTAAGCTTGGGAGCTGGAGTGACAGGGAGGTTAGGCTGACACGGGGGTCTGGCAGTGCAGGAAGATAGCCTCCAGCTATTGTTCGACAGACTCAGTGCCAAGTCGGGCGGGTTGCGTGTCAGGCCTGGAGTGGTCAAGTATGGATGGCTGGATGGGCCGGTGTTCAACCTAGACGACGGTGAGTACGTTATGGTCACCGGTATCTCTCAGTGGGGGTGATGAGTTGACACGCTCCAGATGCCGACTATGCGATACTGCTATGGAAGGCCTCGTCGGGGAGCACCGACGATACACTGCACGTCCCCACGCTGCACCTACATGACCTCGATACGCCGTTTCCCGCACCAGGATGCTACCGCAACCCATCATTCTATGCGTTCCGACATGGTGCGATGGACGGGGGAGCCGAGAGCATCGCGGGGAGTAAGAAGACCAAAGGAAGTCGCAAGGCCAAGAGCGTGCGAAGTCAGATCAGCGAGTCGAGCGACGGGCTGGCCAAACACAAACGGGACTTTTTGACTTTCCATGCGGAGAATGGGGTGAGAACTGTACATGGGAAGATCGGTCCTGTCGACAATGGTGGGTGTCCTTGTTCAGACGTTGCATCGCTCTCTCATCCTCCCGACAGTCCGAATGCTGCTCAAAAAGGGCTACCGCCACGTCTACGTCTCACGCACATTCGCCAAGCGCCACGGCTTTATCCCCCGGGACGCGACGCCCGGTCTGTACGGCTTCAACGGCCTCGTGCATATCGGGCGTTGGCCCATCACACTTGGCCGCACGACGACCGAGCACGACGTGTACCTGAGCGAGGAGACACACTTTGACGTGGTGCTCGGTCGGGCGTTTATGGAGCGGCGGGCGGTCGCGACGGACCTGGTGGATCTGACCAAGGTCGTGTGCGGAGACACAGGCGAGACGGTCGACTGCGAGGTCGTGGTCATCAGAGATGGGACGGGAGATATCGTGACTGTGACCTGATCTGAAACTTGGACGATCTTGCTTTTCTTCATTCTACCTGGTGTACATTCGTGAATAATAATGCATTTTGGGTGAAGGCTGCGACAGTCCTATTGATCTGCTGGACCATCGGATGACTAAGCGACACTAGATCGGCCCTTTGCGGCAGACAACAATTTCTTGACTCCGCCTATTATCCCAGACTGAATATAAGCCGCCATCCCACTGGACCCTCACTCATTCCCCCCACCATGACTGAACTGCTCAAGCGTACCTTTGCTGCCAAAAAGGCCCAGGTGAGCGCATGCACTCGTGTGCGGTAGCAGACGCTGAGTGGGCGAGCAGGGAACTGCGGCGTTTGTTACGTTTGTGACGGGTGGGTACCCGACCAAGGATGCGACCGTCGACATTATGCTCGCGATGCAGGCGGGCGGGGCGGATGTCATCGAGCTTGGTATGCCGTTTAGCGACCCCATCGCTGACGGGCCGGCGATCCAAGACTCGAATACCGTGCGTGTGACCCATTGTTCCCAACTTGAAAACTTGGACTAACTTGAATCATTTAGATCGCTCTGAACAATGGCGTTGGGTACGAGGGCTGCCTGCAGTACGTGCGGGATGCTCGTGCGAAGGGCCTCAAGACGCCGGTGCTGCTCATGGGTGAGTCATAACTCATTTGGAGATGCTGAGCTGGCACTGAACGCTTGGTGTATGCGTGTGTATATAGGGTACTATAATCCTATTATTGCGTATGGCGAGGAAAAGGCCGTCAAGGATGCGCGCGAGGCGGGTGCGAACGGGTTCATCATGGTCGACCTGCCGCCCGAGGAGGCTGTCAGATTTCGTGAGATTTGTGCCAAGGAAGAGTGAGTGGTACTCGAGGCTTGTTTTGGGTCATTTACTGACGGGTTTGTAGTATTTCTTATGTGCCCCTTATTGCGCCGTCTACGTCTCTTGCTCGCGTCAAGTTCCTCGCCTCGATAGCCGACACATTCATCTACATCGTTTCCAAGGTACGCTCTCGTTGTTGTCCTACCCGCATTTCTCTCATTAATTGACGTAGATGGGCACTACCGGATCTGCTGCCCACGTCGCCATCAACACCGAGCTCCCCGACATCATCGCCCGCGTCCGCCAACACACGCCCGTCCCACTCGCCGTCGGCTTTGGCGTCGCAACCCGCGAACAATTCGAAACGGTTTACAACGCAGGAGCCGATGGCGTCGTCGTCGGCAGCCGGCTCGTCTCTGTGATAAAAAATGCTGGGGCAGACGTTCCCAAGGCCGTGCAAGATTATTGCGCCGAGCTCACTGCACAGGGCAAACCCGTCGCGCCTCGCGCGCCCCAAAAGCCCGCGTCGGCGGTCTCCCCGCCCTTGCCTGTCCCTGAAGCGGACCCGCTTGGACAGGTTGAGAACGGTGTAAACGAGCTCAAGGTGTCAGAGCCGATGATCTTGCCTGCGCGGTTCGGCACGTTTGGTGGGCAGTATGTTCCCGAGGCGTTGGTTGATTGTTTGGTCGAGCTCGAGGCCGCGCACAAGGCCGCGCTTGCTGATCCTGCGTTCTGGGCCGAGTTCGAAGGGTTCTATGGGTATATGAACCGGCCGAGCAAGTTGTATTTGGCCGAACGGTTGACAGAGGCGACTGGGGGTGCGAGGATTTGGTTCAAGCGGGAGGATTTGTGAGTTTAGCTGGGCTTTTGAGTCGAGGTTGCTGACCTGGCGCGTGTAGGAATCATACTGGGTCGCACAAGATCAACAATGCGATTGGACAGGCGAGTGGATGTGCTTGGCTCGGGCTACCTGTACTTATGCGTACTCCAGATCCTTCTCGCACGCCGAATTGGCAAGAAGCGTATTATTGCAGAGACTGGGGCGGGCCAGCATGGTGTCGCCACTGCGACCGTATGCGCTCGCTTCGGTATGGAATGTGTCGTCTACATGGGCGCCGAGGACGTTCGTCGTCAAGCCCTCAACGTCTTCCGCATGCGCATGCTCGGAGCACAGGTCTGCCTCATCCTCCTTCCTCGCCCGTGCCCTTCCTAATAGAACCTCTAGGTCATCCCCGTCTACTCGGGTTCTAAGACACTTAAAGACGCCATCAACGACGCGATGCGCGACTGGGTCACCAACCTCTCCACCACGCACTACCTCGTCGGCTCCGCCATCGGCCCACACCCGTTCCCGACCATCGTGCGCGACTTTCAACGAATTATTGGCCGGGAAATCAAGTCCCAGATGGCCGAGCTGTGCGGGAAGCTCCCCGACGTGGTCGTCGCCTGCGTTGGCGGTGGGTCCAACGCGATTGGAACGTTTTACGATTTCGTCAACGAGCCGGGTGTGAGACTCGTCGGCGTCGAGGCGGGTGGGGAGGGTGTGGATACCAAGTTCCATAGCGCGACGCTTGCGTTGGGTGTCCCTGGTGTGTTGCATGGTGTGCGCACGTATTTGCTCCAGAGCCCGAGCGGGCAGATTATCGAGACGCATTCGATCAGCGCCGGGTTGGATTATCCTGGTGTTGGGCCAGAGCATGCTTGGTTGAAGGATTCGGGCCGGGCAGAGTATATAGTTGCGACGGACGAAGAGGCGTTGAGGGGTTTCAGGATGTGTACGCAGCTCGAGGGCATTATTCCTGGTGAGTTGGAATGTTGTTAGTCGGGGGTAGATCACTGACGTGCATCTTTGTAGCGCTCGAGTCGTCGCATGCCGTTTGGGGCGCGGTGCAGATAGCCAAGACGCTCCCAAAAGACCAGGATGTTGTCATGGTACGTACTACGTTGCCCCTACATGCAGCGTCCCGTTTTATAATGACTTGCTCGCATATAGTGCCTGTCTGGCCGGGGAGACAAGGATGTCGAGCAAATCTCCGAGCTCCTCCCTGGCAAGTGGGCCGACAAGCTCGACTGGCACATCCAGTAACTTCCTCGTTCGAGCTATTTGAGATGATTCGGGGGGGCCCGAGTGGAATAGAGTATCGCTTTGTCAATTACAGTAAAAAATCGAAAATTATGATTATACGTGCACGGCTGAATTGGAAAATTGTCGAATGCATGCGTTGAAGCGCCCACCATGAGCTCGCACATCCCCGTTCCCGTTCCAATAAAACGTTTCTTTTCGCTCTTCCCGTTGCACCGATATCCCGACAATCTACCGCCTCCGACGCCTCTAACCACTGCCCGCTGTGCGACTCTTCTTATCGCACCTCCGCCCAAAGCACATTTATCCTCGGACGATCCACTGCGCGTGCATCCAAACGGGTCACATTTGTCGGCAGATGTCGAGTGTTTGAGATGGCAAGCGTATCTCGCGCTGCGGGGAGTCAAGGACGTGCGCGTATCGTGGGCTGCGGGAGTCGAAGGCGGTGTACCCAAACTTGTGTTGCCTCCGGGTGCAAAGCGGCCGCTCGGCGTCGATGCGCTCAGTCTGGCCGAGAGTCTAGAGAGTGAGGGTGCCGATCCTGAGAAGGGGAGTGGCGTACCGGTCGAGAGGAATGAGAAGGTCGAGGTGCAGATGTCGACTCACCGCGAAGTGCTGGACGCGGTGAGGATCCCTGGGTGGGCGGATGAAGTGCAAGGGAAGAGCGTGGATGCGCTCGAGGGGTTTATAGACGCTGCTACGAGGGATGAGAGTAGGGCGTGGGCGGTACTCGTTGAGGGGGTCATTAGATCTGTGTTGGTACGGTCTCTTCTCTTTCTTGAAGCACCGGTTACTTACCAGTGTCTTAGTTGCTCGCAACTCCAACCCCGTCGCTTCTTACATCACTCCTTAAACCACAGCCATCCCCAACTTCTCTTCAGAAGACACTAAGTCCCCCACCGGTGCCTTTAACGGGGTTAAGCACACCCTTGCCACTGCCTCAGACGCCCGTTCGTGTAGCCTCTGCGGGATTAAAAATAGAATTTCGGGAGGCGATGCGTGCATTGTCTGGTCGACTGGGTGGAGACGCGTGGTTCCTTGAATCACAGTGCGTCCTTTTACTCCGAGGCTATGGGTACCCAACTGATTTTCCGTGTAGCGAGCCGACTGCACTGGATGCGCTTGTATTCGCGCATTTGCATTGTCTACTTCAGGCGAGCGACGAGGTGCGTCGAGAAGTTACGCAGCGCTCGAATTTGCTTGCGTGGCATAGGAGAGTGAAGGTGATAGTTGAGGATGGGCTGTTACCGTTGTAGCAAATGAAAAGCGAGCTTGCCCTATTCCTATGACTCGCCACCCAAATGAAACCACGTATCCAAGCGTAAATAGAGACACAATCAGCGAGTGATGATTCGCCACAGATACCAAGGATACAGTATGAAACTCCGCGATTTGCGTCCCCAGAAGTACAAGCACGAGAGAAAATAAAACCAAAGTCAACCTCCGAAATGGGCGTCGACTCTATATACCTAGATACTGAGGAGATGGAGATTATTTGGGGACGTTCTCCCGAGCTTGTTGCCTGATCCTGCGGCTGATGGAGGGGGGTCAGTGAGATGGTGAATAGTGGCCTAGTTTGTACGTACTCATAGGCGGTGCGGTCGTTCCTACAAAAGGAGTTTAGTGAATAGCCAGGATAAATCCCGGAAAAAAGTGCCTACTTGAACATTGTATACGCCTCGCTTTGGGCAGGGTCGGAAATATTCGGGTCATTGAGGAGGTCCTGTATGCCCAGCAATATCTGACACGCGGCGTCGATATCAAGGGACCATTTGCACTACGCTGGAAATAAATACACTCACTTGTTTGATCGTGATCGCAGGCTTCCAGCTCTTCTCTTCATCAAGAATCGAGAGGCAGACGGTACCGGAGGGATAGACGTTTGGATGAAAAAGCGGAGGCGTGAACTTGCCTGGAACAAGGTTTTAGTTTTCAGAATATGTCATGCCAAGGGCAGAAAAGCTTACACTTTGGTGGTTTGGCAGGATAGTCTACGTGGCAACGAGGTTAGTCGTTTGTGTTTGGTGGCGCAGAAACACTAACCCTCGGGGAACAGCATTACGAGCTTGAACAAACCGCCTTCCCAGTTGGTCTATATACACGGTACCGTGAGATTTACTGAAATACGCGTCGAGATGTTTGGCTTACGCTGGGCTTCCCGGGGATACCGACCTCCCACTCCAAGAGGTTCAGCGAGCCGTCGGGCGCCTTTGCAGGCTTCGCGTAAAAGCCCTAATACAAAAAATGAGTAGGGCCTTCAAATAATCGTAATTGACATACGTAGGGGTGGTCCTTCCGCCACTGCTTGCGTTCCTCCGCCAAACGAGTCCTGCAGATACCAGCCATGTCGTTGTGCCAGTCAAAGAGGGCCGTTGCTTGTGCTTGCTTGTACGCTTTTCACGTGACTTGCAGGACTTGCAAGGAGACGCGCGTCCTACTTATGACCATTGCTCTTGCTCCGCTGCCACCATGAATTCGATCGTATCACGCTATGCAAGCTCTAGTGCTATCACGCGCAGGGACATTGAGCCCGAGGATGTCGAGGATGTGGGCGATGTCATGTGGGGTTCGGCGGGTGGGTTTGCGGTTGGTGCGGCAGGCGTGCCGTCGTTTGCTATTCCGCGTGTTCCGGATGTGAGTAGTTTAGTCGAATCCTGTTTGTATACAAGAAATACTAAATGAATGAGAAAGCCAACTGCATTCTTGAGGCTTCACACCGATGATCACGCGGATCCCAACTGCCGCATCAAGATTCAGCACGGAACGACAACTCTTGCTTTCCGCTTCCAGGGTGGCATCATTGTCAGCGTAGATTCTCGTGCCACAGCCGGATCTTATGTTGGTATGCCGCCCGGTAATATGATGGGATGACGGGTATTAATGGCATAGGGCAGCTTCGGGGACTGTGAAGAAGGTTATCGAGATTAACAAATTCTTGTTGGGAACGATGGCTGGTGGTGCCGGTTAGTCACACGTAACTTCCCTTCTTTTGGCAGCGTCTAATTATTTGTGCGTTAATTAGCCGACTGTCAGTTCTGGGAAACCTATCTGGGTACCCAATGCAGACTACATGAACTTCGCAACCGGGAACGGATATCCGTCGCGGCGGCGAGCAAGTATCTCAGCAACCTTGTGTACAGCTACAAAGGCATGGGGCTCAGCATGGTTTGTCTCTTCGCCGCATTAACCTAACGCACACTCACACCCGTTTCGCTCACAGGGTACGATGATCGCAGGTTGGGACAAAACCGTACGTGTAGGATCCACGTCTACATCAATCCCACGGTACTTATCTCGACACTGTAGGGGCCCACACTTTTCTACGTAGACTCCGACGGCTCGCGCCTTAAAGGCGATCTCTTCTCGGTTGGGTCCGGTAGCACCTTCGCGTATGGTGTACTCGACCAGGGCTACCGTTGGGACCTCACCGACGAGGAGGCCCAAGAACTTGGCCGTCGCAGTATCTACGCTGCTGGACATCGCGACGCGTTCTCCGGAAATACATGCAACTTGTACCATGTGAAGGAAGATGGATGGAGGTTCATTGGTGCGTATTTCCGTTTAGCTTCGGGAATGAATTCCTTCCGGCGTGTATGCACTCGGTGCCGGCTGGTATTAATCCTTGTTGCGATGGTAGGAAACTACGACATTACAAAACTGCATTACGATGGCCCTGGTAAAGTACCAGGAGCAACTGGAGGCGGATATGGATACGACACGCGAGTCGGGGCTGTTGCAGCCGCGTAGAGTGCACAAGATTTGTCTTAGTGATCAATCATATTCAATTTTGCATTTTATCTGCCGGTTACATTCGGTTTTGGTCACTGGCATCCTCTGGTATCACTTCTGCTCAAATCTGCGACCCATACCGCGAACTAATCCCTGGCCTCTGGGCTTCCTGTCCCTCTCCGCTTCGTGCCAGGTGCGGGCTGACCAAGTACACTCGCACGTTCGGTGGCTACCTGGATCGCGCGTGCAATCGTCGAGCGGACACGGCCGTCTTCAAGAGTGAGCAGACCGGCAATCGTGCATCCTCCGGGGGCTATAAAATGGAAGGTATCAGATATCGTTTGGTCATGGACCTATTTCCACATACTCGTCACAGCATCCTTGACCTGTGCTGGGTGTTGCCCAGACTGGAGAACCATACGCGCCGTACCCTGAAGCACTATACCGAGAACCCCCAGACCAGTAAGCAAGAAACGCATACACCTACTCAGCAACTCACTCTGTGCCGCGAGCTCCAACGCCTCTGTCCTCGGCAACCCCATCATCACACCTCCATCCGTCATCGCCTCGAGTACAAGGCATGCAAATGCCGGCCCGCTCGCGCTCAGCGCCGTACACGCGTCGAAATGCTTCTCATCCAAAAATCTGCACCTTCCGATACTTGAGAAGATCGCGAGCACGATTGCGCGGTCTAGTTCGAGTTGGCGTTCATACGCCGAGGGGTTTGAAGAAGATGAGGAGGGAATGGCGGAGACGACGGTCATGCCTTCGCGGATGAGGCATGGTGTGTTGGGCATCGCGCGCAGCACGCGGGAGGATGTGGGGACGAGGTCCACGAGTTGGGCAATAGTGACCCCTGCGAGGATACTAATGAGGAGTTTGTTCTCGAGAGCAGCGGACATGCCCGGTGCGCTCAAGATCGAACCAGCCATCTGGGGTTTGCAGCTGCACGTTTGGTTTAGTGTCAGTATTTGAGTGGCCCGAACAGATGCAGCGACCCACCAGAGAAGTACAACGTCCGACTCCTGAACGGCCCTCAAATTCTCCCCCCACAGAATCTCTACCTGCTCCGCAGCAATCGGGCCCATCGTCGTCCTCAGCGTCGGTCGCAACCGCTTCGCCGTCTCTGCCCGATTTACACACGCCAAGAACCGAGTAGGGATCGACGCATCGGGAAGTTCGTCGACGTTGATGTTGGGCGTCATCGTTCCTGGAAGGTTGGGCGTTGAAGTCCCGTTGCTTGTGCTGGGGAGCTGCGTGGCGGCGAGGGTGGGTGTGCTAGGTCCAGCGAGCCCCGGGACGCGGTGTTCAAGCGAAGCGACTATACCTGAAAGGATGGCGACTCCCATTGTGCCACATCCTGTGGTTCATTTGGGGTTGGGTGGTGCGGGATTAAACCAAGTAGTAGGACGTACCTAAAACGCATAGAGTGTAGCCCATTTTGTTGTTGGGGTTGTATGCTATGTTATGGGGCGAAACGTCAATCTAGCATATATAAGACATTTTTAGAATCCAAATGCAATTGCTGCGCAGTAGTCGTACCGCTTGTCGTCGTTTGCTGGCAAGGTCTGAATTCGTATCCAGTTATTTTGACTCGGCCGAAGCAAGTCACGTGTCGCCTTCTCACCCCAGTGACCCCAGTTGTACACATAAATAAATCAGCTTAAGTCACATGCGCGTACAGTAAATTACACAGCAAGTGATGATAACAACAGGATAACGCACGTCGTCTACTAACACATACAGCACCTCTGCAGACTGCCAACCGAGCATACAGCGGCAGCCCTCCTCCCCATTCCTTCTACCCACTTAGAACATCGAATCGTACTTCTTCAAGCAAGAATACCTTGGAATTCCTCAAAATAAGCGACAATTCTCTATCCCACTCCAATCGGACGTACCATTCATAATCAAAGTTCTGCTTCGCATCACACCAGCACTTACCCCTCGCGTGCGCCTCTCCTTGGGGACAGTGCATAAACGGCTCATGCTTGTACCCAATATCGTTGAAGAAGTGGATCTGGTCCTTGCGCGCAAAAAGGCCCGCACCAATCGAGTGCACAGGCGCGTCGCCCCATCGTTCATAGTAGAATCCGCCCTTGGAGTCAAGGTGCTCAAAGTACTTCATGTACGCCTCGGAGCGCCAGAAGCGGAGGTCACCAATCTCAAAGTTGGACCAGACTAGAGTAGCGTGGGCAAGGGTTAGATTGGTGTAGGCAGGACAAAGTAGCTTGGCGTACAGTGGCAGTTGTTGTAGCTCTCGCCGTTGTTGTCGGAGAGGAACTTCATAGCGTTATTTTTAGCCAAGTATTGTGGGTTGGCCCTGATAAACTCTGGGTAGGAATAATCTAATTAGACTTGGGTAGTCCAGTAATTGGATTACAGGACGTACCTTTGGTGGCGTCCCAAAGCGTGGGGATGGTGGCGGGGTACTCGTAGAGCGAGACCGTGAAACCATAAACCTTTTTGCCATCTTGCATAACCAGGAATGGGTCATAGTCGAGATCACAGTAGAACTTGACATTGGGCCTAGAATGAATGATCAATGTTCCTGATAAAATACTTGCTAGTAAAACGTGAAATGCTTACTCAATGCGCCAGTAATAGTCGAACTTTGCCAAGAGCTCATGCCTGAAGAAGAACTACGGGAAGGTAGTGTCAATGACTGCGGAAGGGAATTGAGGGCCTGACGGTAAATAGCTTACCCCACTGTTGAAACGACACATGTTCCTATAGGGAACGCTGTGGCCATAGATAACTTTCTCTTCAATCATCTTAAGGCGCGCCTTGGTAGCCTTTTCCTCGTCAATCCAGTCGGGTTGGAACCAATGGTCATGGGGAATTTGGCCGTAGAAAGTTTCGGAGCCAACGACTTCAGTGGTCCACCTGGGTTGTGTATAAACAACTACCACATCACCATCGAAATCATAGTAACTCACTTCTTAAATTCTTCCGAAAAAGGCTCCTCGTTCAAGAACACATACGGATACTTGTACTTCTTGTTGAACCGGTCCTCCATCTGTTTGAGACTCTCAAGCGTGCCAGCAAGGTCACCATTTCGTGCAAGTATTACGAATGCAGCGTTGGCACGGCGTGTTACGTTGGCGGGGGAAGGTGGAATGGTCTCCTTGTACGGTGGCCCAGAGTTCCAAGAAAATCGGTTTATTGAGGTAGCATTTTTGTAGTCGTCGTGCGTGACTGAAAGCAAGAAGTGCAAGGATATCTGGTAGCCTGGAGATTAGAATGGCGAGTACCATGTGTCAGAAGACTCACAAGTATGCCTAGGACTAGGCACACGTAGCGCATAGGGGTCATCATCTTGGGGATGCAAGGGCCGAAGCTTGCACTGCCCGGCTATGTGGTCACTAGGTTGAGGTCAACGCGTTGTCGTGGTATTTTAGCAGTGACGATAAACCGGATACCCACCAGGTGCTCTACGTCTGACGCGGGGTGTAAACGTTGTGGTCGTGGTCGTAGTCCTCGCGGTGGTGCAACGCTGGCAAAAGTCAAGCTTGGCAATCAGCGGAATACAAGTCGTGGTTAATGAGAGGCCGATTGTCGTTGGCGCTTATAGCGACTGCGGGTGACTTGAATTTACATAATCCTCCGTTGGGCACGTGCCTCTGACCAAGTCATTGCGCGTGGCGCTAACATGAGGAGCTGTGAGTCGCTCTCGCCCACCACCAGCCACTTGTGTCGGTCGGAAACATCTTGGTAGTCGACTTGTGACATGGGCAAACGCAAGAGCTCGAAAAAACCAGCCTCGGCGTCGAGGATCAAGCCGACCCTCGGTGAGTCTGAAAATCTCGGAGACTCATCCGAGCTGACGCCTGCTCAGACACCACCTTCAACTGCCTCTTTTGCCATCATGAGAAAAGGTTAGTATGTTGGCATATCTGCCTGCAGCGCGCTGACGGATGCTTCTCGGGGTGTAGCGTGACCTGCAAGATAGACAAGAAGGAGGGGCTCGGGTACCTGAGCTGCAAAGTCTGCGCGCAGACCTATCAGACGAAAATTCACCGTACGTCTTCGTTCGTTTACCCTATCGTTTAATCCGCAGCTCACTTGTTCCTGATCGTCAGATTTATCCGAACCTATCGACGTATACTCGAGTTGGATCGATGCGTGCGACGAGGCGCAGGCGAGCACACGTCCCGCCGCATCAGGTCGGCGACTTGCGGCTATCGACAGCGACGAGGAATGATCCCTCGGCTCTTACTCTGCGTATTGTGTTCCATCAGCTCCCATGCTCGTTCTTCATTGCCTGGTATTGTCACACTGCTCGCCTCATCCCTCATGCCGCTTATAGACCCTGCAATATATTGTTTTATTACCGCAATCCACTGGATGCCATAACATAAACCGCTCGCTCTATTTGATGGCTATAGCACAGCTATGCCTGTCGCGCAGCTGCCTTTGCCCGCTGTTTTCGCCCTTCCTTCACCATCACCATCGCTACGAATGACCCAATTGCAGCTAGCCCTGCGCATAACAGGAACGCTGGCAATCGTACGGCCCATTCACGAGGTGGGAAGAGGCCTTGTAGAGGATGACCAGGCGGAAAGAAAGGCTAACGTAGCGAGTTATTATGTTGGCGGGTCCACCAGTGGTAAATTCACGTACAAGTATGATCGCCCAGGTTGTATAGTACACAAACACAAATGCTGCTACGAGCAGCATCATAGCTCCAAGTGCCTTGTCTGGTGTTCCCTAGTGTATTGGCTCAGCATGACAAGCTTGCATGTGCTTAAATTTACTTGCCATCTTTAATGAGCGTGCGGTGGTATAGCTGCAGGAGTTGGAGGCGGGTGCTAAAGTGCGACGTGGAGAGGATGAAACCGCATAAGCGCCGGGTGGCTGTTACATGAAACCCCTTGTTTACATCACGACTCGACCACAGCTCCCGCCCAAGAAAAGGTCGCTTCGAACATATATTTGGCCACGAAACTTTGTGTCATTGCATCACTTGCCTGTAGCACTAGATCGTACTCTTAGCTGGATCTACCTTTCCTCACTTGAACTGGGGAAACCCAACGAATGGAAGCGCCCCCTTTTGCAACGCTAGGTCATGTCCGTATCCTGTTGATTCCAGTTGGACCTATTCGAAAGTCTACGTTCGACAAATGGACTGCTTTGATTCGGTCCTTTGAAAACATTAGGCTGGATGATATCCCCCCAGATCCCAGAGAGGACCGAGGTGAGCCGAGGGCTAAATCAGACATGATCCTCGCTACTGACCGTGCCCTATTACCGTTTCAGCCCGTTTTATGCCATCTACCCTATCGACAGGATTCATTCACTTGTCCTATCCGTCACACCCACCCCCAGAGTACTATGGATCCCTCTCGCTCTTCAGACCTTCGGTTTTCCCACTTGCTGTAATCGGGATCGCAGACTGTTCCTACCAACCTCCTCCCTCCAAATCCAAAGATGTTGGATCATCCCAAACTCCATCGCTTGCGGGCATACTCGCCGAATTCAACGCAAGAATGACTCAGCTTTTCCCCGCCCGCGCCGCCTTTCCGTTGGCCACACGCTGTTTTGCGTTTGAAGACTCCCTTCCAAACGTCCAAGGCCCGAATGCGAACGGAGTGTCTGGCGATGGGGGCGGACAAGTTAATATAAATGTGGGCGATACGTTGCCGGGTCTTGTGGTGATTCCGAGCGAGATAGGGCATAGTAAGAGGTACTATCTTGGTACTCTTCTTGCAGAGCTTTGCGGTTCTGTCTTGGGAGAGTTTGGAAGCTTGGTAGGTGCGCGTCTCTTCCAAATGAAGCGCAAGCCTCGTACTCACCCAGCTGGTCTATAGGCCAAGTTTCTGGAAACGCCAGCCGGGTTGGGTGCACTATCTACTGGCCTATTCCCTACACTCGGAATCGCCGAAGATCCAACCACTCCAGGCCTTACGTTTGGCACACATGGCGTGCCTTCCCTCGGCCCTGTTACTCGAACGAATAGTGACCCTTCCGCTCACTACCAATATACTCCCAACTCTCGACCAGGCCCGACTCTAGCACCTCGCCCGCAGGTGAGGAGGCAGTCGACTATGACCGCCAGCACCAGTGGCAATAAAAAGAAAGGAGTTTCACCGCCAACTGGCCGATTTGGGAAGATGATGGGGGATTTTTATCTCCTTAGTGGGAAGCTGGCGGATGCCATGGCTTGGTACGTACGCCCCATCTGAATGATTGTCCTTGAATTGAACGGGAGGTGGTGCCAAGGTATGCTGAAGCTATCACAATGTTCAAGTCGCCTTCGGACTACGCTTGGCATGCTGCTGCCCTTGAGGGTTTTGCGGTGGCTATGGTACTGGATGCCTGGGCTCAGGGCGATGGCTTGGTGCGTCCCATGTTTTAGCTCTAAAGCCGAAACCTGACGTCGATTGCGTCGTCTGCTTTCTTGCAGAATACATCCATTACTGCGTCAAGCCTTCGAGAACCATGGGCCGATATTCTGGACCGCCTTTCACAGGCAGTGTCTCTCTACTGGAAATCTAACCCAGCGACACCGCTTTCCGACACGGCGCCCGTTACTGCGGATTCTGAACATTCCTTACTTGCTCTGCTTTACACCGAGGCGGCCCTTCGAACAGGCACATTCCTGTTTGCGGTGTGGAGCGCTAAAGGCTGGGGCCCCGTTGCATTCGGTAATCTTGTCCGAGGCGGGATTCCACCTGTATTCGCAGGCCTGGCGGGCGAAGGTGCAAAAACAGATCACCCAAGCCTAGCAGACGACCCTACAAGGAACCTCCATCCCACCCTATCCAACCTCTCCGACCGTCCGACCGCGCCGCTCGCCCAGCTCTTACGGATGAGCACCATCACCCAACTCTCCCGTGCACAAATCGCCAATGTCGCAGGCCAAGCACATGGTCCATGGCTGCAGCACCTCCAACCGCGTGATCGGATACGTGTACTAGCACAGCTTGCGACGATGTATGCGTGTCTAGGGTTCAGGCGGAAGGAGGTGTATATTCTACGGGAGCTTGTGGCGACTGTGGTAGATTTGATTGTTTGTGCGCGGGAAGAGGGTGGGACAGGCGCGAGTACCGGAAGGCCAAGCTTAGCCATAGGAACTAGTGATGCCGGGGAAAACCGAGCGGGCGGATGGCCTGGGGTGGCCCTCCAGGAGGAGAATGTGCAGGGCGAGCGAGAGCATACAGGTGACGTCGGAGTACGCATAGTCGAATCGAGCGAAGGGAACGAGAGCGTGCTGCGGGTAGTCAAGTATATTTGCGAGATATATGGGATCGATGTCTCGCGGGTTCAGATAGGTGGAGATGACGTTGGCATGGTGGATGCTTCCAGGGTGCAAGGGAACGAGGATGAAGACGTTGAACTGGATAATGCCAGGTTTGGTTGGCGAGAGGTACAAATCGGAGTTGTGCGCGAGGCTGTTCAGATTGCCGAAGCTCTGCCAGGTGGGTGCATGTCAACTTGCATAGCATATGTATACCTATTCCTGCAGTTCGCTCACAGTACATCTCTAGATCATCGAGCCGTTGCTCAACTGGCATTAATGAGCTTACGACAACTCAGCTCGTGGATGAGCCCAGGTGATCAACACCATCTCTACACCCTTGCTTCTAGGTCATTGGCCACAGCACACCGTAGAGGCGACGCGCATAAGATCGATTTTTGGTCTTGGAAACCGGTTGTTAGCGTTGAGGTGGTTCCGTGAGTGGCGCTACTAGCTTTAGAGCGCAGACGTAACGTAATTTTGCTTTCTCACTAGTCCTCCCCATGACCGAATACCAACCGAGCGCCCATGGAAAGATCTGGTTACCACACCTGCGGATGTTGACCCCGTTAGGAGCGCCGCCACGTTTTACTCTTTCAACCCTCGAGCGAGACGAAAGGGCAACACTAAAGTATGCCCAAAACACATTCCTAATACAAGCTACTCATGAACATCACTGTAGGCAACCATTGTGCAAAATGAAGTTGTCGAATTTGCAGTTACGCTTCAGAACCCGTTTGCGTTTGACCTAGACATTCAGAGTTTGTCACTAAGGTGGGCAACCTATCTAGGCCGAACTGCTATTGGACTTGATGTTCGAATCGTAGCACAACAGGTGTCGCGATCCAGACAACCCCCGTCTCGCTGCTCATCCCAGCCAATTCTTTCCACGTCAAACATGTCGTATGCACACCACTCGAAGCTGGAAGACTTATTATCCGAGGATGCATTGTCCAGCTCCCGAACAGCGCGCCCAAGGAGTTTACCTTGCCCCTTGCATCTGATGCATTGGAAGAGAGTCAAGAGAAGCGACGGAGCAAACGGCTAGATGAGCTTGTACGCGTCAAAACGTCAGGCCTTGATGCGCGCCGGCGCAGCACGCTGCTTATTGGCGGCCCAGTGGCCGATCGTAAGGAAGAGTTTGTGGAGTGCCGGGTGGTGCCACAGCTACCATTGCTCAGGGTACGAAGGACGTCGCTTACGCATGGCGCATTAATGCTGTATGCGGGTGAATGGTATGGTATGGTACTTTTGCACCGCGATCCGTGATTGACGGCGATTTCGCAGCTTTCGCATCCGCTTGACGGTCGAAAATGTATCCTCGCTCTCTGTTGACTTTCTGCGCATGACATTCGAAGATTCTACTCTTCCCACACTGCAACAAGTACTTGCAGAAGGTGAACTCACCGTAGCCGAGGCTTACGAGGCGGAGTACGAATTAATCAATAGACCAGTGCTGAAATGGGACTTGGATGATGGCGCCAGCTCGGGGCTAGTCTTAGCTCCCAATCAGAAAATGCCCCTTTGGGTGACATGTCTTGGGAAAGAAGGCTGGTGAGTCCTGCCCTCAAAGCTACTGGAACGTCCCCCTGACGCACTAAATACCTCACAGCACCAACGCAACTATGCGAGTCCATTATTCGCTCGCTCGTCGAGATAACACCCCAACACCTGACTCATTCTTCCTGCGAGCATTGTCTTATCCTCTCCTAATCACCGTTTACCACACCCTGGAGTGTCACGCCATGGACATCGTGCCATACAGTGGCGGACTGTCACCAGGAGACTCTCCTAAAATGTGGTGCTTGTTCATAATTGATGTTAAAAACCTCTACGGACAGCCTTTTGAGGTGACTTTCGAGAGAATACAAGAGGGTAAGCAGCCATCTCCGGTATACCATATTTCCTGCCTCATTGACATTAAGTCTACCGTAATAGGGGCAAGCCCCGCACCCACAACACGCCTCGTAGCCCCGGGGGCTACTTCCCGGTCAGTCCACTGACATGGTAAACGATGCAGCCAATGGCTGACATTGCGTCCCGTCAGTATTACACTCCCCCTTCGTCGATTCTCGCTGCCACAGGAGAAGGTTTCGCGCGATATACCAACCTTGTCTGGTCGTCAATTCGTTGTATCCAAGACTGGGTTTACTGCTACTCAACAAGAGTTATTCTGGTACCGTGAAACGCTGTTTGATCTAGTCAAAGCGCGTTGGAGCGAGGTAAGTCAACCTTGCTGGATCTCTCGCTTCACCTCACACGAGAGCACGCGTGTAGCCTGGAACCAGTCGCACAGGAGAGCTTTCGCTTCGACAACAACGCCTTACACTCCCCATGTTGGAGACTCTGAGGCTAGAAGACTTGACAGTGGAATTGTCCATCATACCTTGCGATGGTGAAGACCTTGACATCCGACCATTGGGCGATAACCGATACCGTGCCCCATCCAACGAATTCGCGCATTTACGAATTGCTGTCCGCAACCAATCTCGTAAGCCCTTCCCCTTGTACCCATTGAGCGCCACATCCTCTAACTTATGCCTACCCACGATAGCCCACCAACTTCCATTGATGCTCGATGTTCAACCCGCGCGAGATACCCAATTAGATCACGTTCTCTTCCAAGAGCCGCATTTCCACATGCCCTTGGGTATCTTGCAGACAGGGTCCACTCGAGAACATAAAATTGGGCTCTGTTTCCTGGCGTCGGGCGAATTTGGATTCGTTGCGACTGTGCGCCATGCTGGCTTCAATGCGGCAGAAATTGGGGCAACCGTGAGGAGCGAAACCACAGAGATTACCGTGGTCGTCGAATGAAGGACCTGGGTGCGATATGTATTCTAGGAATAACACATGTGTAAGTTATCTTGCGGTTCATTGACCTGCACAGTTGAAAGGTTGTTGCCACTCCCACTACAACTAACAACCAACCAAAAAGGTCCAAGTAATCTGGGATTTCCTTTTAACGACAATTGAGAAATATCCTCACTAGTTCCAGCGCCGAAGGCTTCATACTCGTTTGCATAGTTCAATCGCAACCTTACACCCAGCCTCTACCACAGCTGTGAGCAGCGCATGAGCAGGTGCTCGCTGCGAATGATGCTCGACAGCAGTGTCTAGGTGTTCGAGTTCGTCGTCCCGGAACTCGCGAATGACAGACTTGAGCAGCGGGATGCTTGGATGCTTGGTCTTCAGCTTGTCGAGATCCGAAAGTTGGCTAGTAACGTGATACAATGTCAGACACTGTGAAAAACCTGTCGGATTGAAAAAGGAAAAGCCCATAGTTGTACTCACTCGTCATAATGCTCCCCTATCACCGTTTCGACGGCCTCCGTGCATGCCATCGCGGCCTCCTTACCCATCAACGCAGTGGCAGCGCCTAGCCCCCATCCGGCAATCTGTGCCACGCCATGCAACAGCGTCGGCTGAACGCGATGCTGGGTTTGCAACGCATTCATCACAGCCAAGTGTTTCTTCTCCTGGTCCCACATGTCCTATTCAAACCTTTCAGGCCGATCAGTACCGATGGAAGGTGACGTACGCTCGTACCTGAATCAGAGGCCCAACGCGGGGGTCTCTGCCCAACACTGCAACTTGTCCCATATAGATGTAGTTTGCAGCTACCTCTCCGGCTTGGTCGACACGTAAGGCAGCTTCGAGGGCCTCGCGCTCTGGTCTAGTCAGGTCGGCTGGCGTCTCATGGGTAGCTGGAGAAAATGGGGGCTTCTGGTCGGTGTAGGCCGAAGAGGCGAGATCCTGGTGCGTGGAGCCGGAGAAATAGACTCGAGCAGGTCTAGTGGCATACAGCGAACAACCTTCGATGGCAAGGGGCTTTCTCAGCGACCTCAAGAGAAGAGCCATTTGAGTTAGACGCTTAGGATCGTCGTCGTCCAATGTAGCTTAGAACCGGTCGGATCCGGCAAGGTAATTTCTGGTGCTGATTGTGGCGCCCATGATACGGTCATGATGATTAGGTTCACTGGATGCCTTGGTCGCTTATAGTGGGAGATTAGGGTATATGTCCTACAAGAGTAGTACATTTTTAGTTGGTATTCAGGGATATAACAATACAAAGTGGTTGAACCAAACCAAGAGTCCTCTACACCAGAATCTGAAACATCGTCTTATCTGAACACCATTGAAAAGGAAATAAGATCCACCGCCATCATAGCTACCACTGAGAGCCCTCAATTCTAAAGGAATGAGCCGAAAGAGAGCCTACTGAATTGTGGCAATGAATTGGTTCCTGTCTCTCTGGGCTCAAACCGCTTAGAATTGAGGGCTCTCACTATCACAGGGAACAAGACAAACTCGCCATCAACTAGGTCTCAGACCCACGCGCATAAGGAAGCTCTTCTTTTTCCGTACTAAGCGGTCGCCGTCGTCTGGCACAGTCAACCCACCATCGATAGCCGCCATAGGGGGGAAGTCCCGTTGGGTTGGCGTTGTGGCGCTTTTGCCAGGTACCGGCATGGTCGCAGCACGACGACTGTCGACTCCTGTCACTCGGTCGAGGAAGTTTGCTGTAATCTCATTGACGATGGCCGGATGGGTCCAGGATAGGAAGTGAGGGGCGTCTGGGATGATATGGAGTTCGCGTTCTGCGTTGGGCATGGCCGCGTAATGATCATGCGCCACTTCAGGCGGATACGGTACGTCGTTCTCTGTTGGATTACACGAATGTCGTTAAATATATTGGCAATATAGATGTCTACCGGACTCACCTCCATGTAAAATGAGCACAGGGCACGTTATTTTTTCCCAGAGTCTGCGTTCAACCGGTTCTCGGTCGAGCAAACTTGAGAATGTTTTCGTAATCAGCTTTCGATTCGATGGTCGGAACGAACTCGTGGCCACCCATTCATCCACGAGCGCCTCTAAAACGAGGGTAAACGACCTATACCAGGTGAATATTCGGAGGAACTCACGGGCCGTTGGGGACTCTCCGAAATATATGTACATCAAGGCATGCCTGTCAATTCAAAGAGTCAATTGAGCGTATAAGGAATAGCGTAGTTAACGTACACCACGTCTGATGCTAGATTGTCTGATCCATCATCGGCACGTTCGTAGCAGGCATCCCTGAGGGGAATGGTGCAGAATTTCAGCGCCTGAACGCCACGCCACACGTGTTAAGGCAGCCGAGCCGCATTTCACAATACCTTAGGAACCTGTACTGCTCGAGGTTTTCCTCAGTCTGTGCGGCAGAGAAGACCGTGAGCAACAGTTGTGCGAGGTGACGAACAAGCTCACCTCCACAGGAGGATGCTTAGCGCACAGAATCAAGGCTGCCACCTTTTCCGGCTTCAACATGCACATCCGAACAGCAATCGGACCGCCCAAGCTATTCCCAAATATGTATGCCTTCTTGACCTTGAGGGAATCAAGCACCGCTAGGATGTCTTTAGCGATCTGAAATAGACGCGTGTATCAGCCAACTCTCCACACGTTCGAAATAACGTTTCAACTACCTGCCAGAAATCGTAAGGTTTGTCGTCAATGGGGCATTTGGTCTCGCCATGATAGTGATGGTCAACCGCGAGCTAGGCCGAGTGACTGAGGTGAGTGGGCTGAACATGAACGAGAGGTTTCGGCGACATACTAGGTTGTAGCCCTTGGCTAACCGCGAGTCATGATACTGCGGAGCAAAGAAGTGCATGTCGAAGAATCGAGGGTGCAGCAAGAGCACGACGGGCCTACTTGGGTCGAGTGTTGGGCGGGAGCGATCTGGACAGGAGGGTATCTCATAGTGGATTTGGATACCGCTTGATACCTTGATGAAAGGCATGGCTGCGAGAGGTTGGAGAAGGAGGGGGTGGAGGTAGAGTTGACAGCATGGATGGCTGAATCTTGTTCTTTTATGGAGTCGTTCAACTCGGGGTTACGGAGCAAGCCTCAGAGTGTCAGGGAAAGGTATCCTTATGTTCGGTAACAACCAAAAACGTTTATTTCCACAATCACGCCCCGAAATCTCAACTCATGAGAGTTGAATGAGTTGTATCCGATGCGGGCCCGAGGGTGTGGCCAGGAACTCAATAAAGTTCCCCATGTGGGCCTTACTACATGTCGTCGATCATCGGGGTAGATCGACACCCATCGAGCTCCCCAGCCCAAACTCCATTTCAGCACCTTTGTTTGCAAGTCGGCACTTTCCGGGTGATTCCTACGGAGTCGCATGATTCTGATCTTGCCGCGCTCGCAACCGAAGGTGTCCTCATCGGACCCCGGCCCCAGTTTTGGTACAGCTTGCGTGTGTTCGATGCGAGCTCACAGCCATTGGCTCATCTTATTATTTGTTTGGTGTTCTCCTATGTTGGAAAAAAAACGGAGATTCACAACCTCGTTCTTAAACTGCCACCCTCAGGGTACCAAGGCCCCCACGCGAGGGTAAATTAATGCAGAGTAAAGCTATGGATGACAGCTAGAATGCAAAATGCAGCGCAAAACCAAAATCCGAAAGCAAAACCTTCGGGATCTGCGTGGGTGCTAAAAGACCAAAGCTGCACAAACAATACATGCTCAGCTCTGCCTCATAATCACGTGCATAAACCACTCACATAACCTCCTAGGATCTAGGCGGCGTAGTCAGCCACGCAATCAGTATCAAAACGTGCCCAAGTACTAATATCACGAGTACCCACCGGCCCCATGAAACGTGCTAGAGACACGATCGATTGAGCGAGGCCATTTGCCAGCCCGATTGCATGTGGAGGGGACACTGGGCAAAGCCAGTTTAGGGACGTAAATTTAAACGTGTGGGATACGGGCACCTACTATAATTGAGAAGTACGGCGACCGCGGTGTAGGAAAACGTGATCCCACAGTAACGAATAGCGCTACAAAATAGATCAGATCATCTGTCGTATATAGCCACAATATAAGTGAATCTCCTCACGTGGGCAACCCGAGAGCTAGAAGAGTATTATACGTCACCATTCTTACATGGGCTGAAAGCACTACAAACTTACCAGCCAGGATGGTTGTACCGTTGGCGCCCGACTTGGCGAGTGGTCGAACAAGGATGACACCCAAATATGACATTCCCATAAGTACTCCTCCAATGCGAAACATCGACAAGTGAGAGAAACGTCCAAGTGGAGGCCTGAACCATTTCAGTTTCGGGAGATTTAGGAATTGCCCACGCATAAACTTACCCCATTATTCTACAACAGAAACGCACGATCAGAATCTCCTAGGCGAATCAAGCTAGGCAAAAACACTACTCACGGGTAGAAGTAGAACTGAAAAATGATTTGGGCAAAGCACATCATGGCGACTGAAACACACGGTTTGAGAAATGCTTCTGAAATCGATGTGGGTATCGTGCGTACTCAGCTGGGCAAAGTCTCCGGCGCTGAGCTGAAGTCCGCCACGGTTGCGCTCGGACACAAGATATGACATGAACACCTGGTCATGAGTCGTACTATGGAGTGCCAAAAGTCCATACTACATAACGTAAAATTAACCGCACCATGAAGTGTGCCATATGGACGAATGACTTACCTGAAAGATCATAGTGAGTGGTAACTGAGAAAACACGGATTCTTCGCCCGTTTCAACTTCCTGCGCCTCGAACCCGGCTGGCTTCCCTTCGAAAATCGGTTGCAGGACATCCACGTTCGGGACGCCACTCGCGTCGGGCGCCTCGGAAACAAGATTGAAGGCGGGAGACGGCGAGCGGAGACCGGTGTTGTACAGTATTGTGGGATATGACACGAGATGACTGGCGTTGTTATCCGCCGAGAGCGCGAGAGAGTACGGGTGGTTGTTACGGAATGGAGCGCCGTTATCCGACCGCACGGTGCGACGACCAGCAGAAACAGAACGGCCCCGGGGCTCGGCGGACCTTGCCCTTACAGTCCCTTCCGAGATTACGGAGCCGTGTTGGGATTCCGATGCGCCTTCAGTCGTTGGACCAGACACAATGCGGTCATTGGGATCCTCCACGTCCTCGTCCTCGTCCATATCCATAACCAGCGCAGATGCGACCCAAAGATCCCCGATAGACGTTACAGTCAGCTCGTTAGCTAGGTTGAAAATGAGTCGATGCTTGATTCAGCAAAGCTCTCACTTGTCTTGAATCACGAGCTTAAGACTCACCCATGAGGATCCGTTCTGCCAGACGCGGTTCTCGCTCTTCAGGTTCGTTGCCTCCATACATCTCACCAGGCACTTCGTCCGCCCCTATATTTCGCCTAGCAACTGCCGATATCCAGCTCGTCGTGCTGACCCGATGGCGTACACCGGCCCCAAAGCGACTGCGGTACATGTCACCATATCCAGAACCGCCACTGACGGCAGATGACTGAGTCCAGGTCCTTTCTCCGAGAGGAACACCAACCCTAGCCTCGGCTGGGTCAGAGGCGGGCGCAGAGTGTTCTATTGCCCCGTAGTTCTCAGGCCCCGAGGCTGGTCGGAGAGGCGCACTTTCAGCGACACGCCGGGTAGGATAGACTATTGAGCGGGTAGGAATATTCGGGCTAGGCACGGCGCGGGTTTCGGCGACCGGATTCCTGAGTCCAGTTTCGACATTAATGGCCAAGTCCACAAGGTCGCCGATTCTAGAGTTCAAGGCACTGGTGCGGGGCCCTCCATCACGACCCAACGCCAAGGCCAAAAACCCACCAGCGAGGGTGATGGACGCTGCCACCATTGTTGGCAGAAGGTAGGGGAACTCGACGAACAACGGAATATGCTGAAAGATCTCCCATTTTTCAGCCGGACTTTCAACTACAATGCCATGGATATTAGCCAGTTTGACAACCATCTAGCTCAGAATAGAAGTCGGGACTCACAGACACCACCAATAATAGCACCACCGACACCTACACAACCCGGTCTTTCAGCAACGCCGCAAGTATACAGGATTCCAACCTACCTCCAAACCCCCAGCAGAAACCTAGAATAGCATACGCCTGTGCCTCGTTGGTAGAGTCTGAAATTGACGCCACACTTCCACGAGCCACTCCAACGGATCCTCCAAAGACGCCCTGGAGGAGTCGAATAACGAGAGCAAACACGAGAGACTTGGAGGTTCCAAACGCAATGCAGGTCAGACCGCTGCCCACGAGTGAAATGAATAGGACTATACGACGGCCAAAACGTTCGGCGATGCTTGCCCTAGATCAATAGACTCGAGTCAATTGAAGCAGATACACATCTATGAGTGTCGTACCAAAGGAGCGAAGTCGCGAATTGAGTGATGAAGAATGAAGATATAAGTATACCAGTCCATAGACCAACATCGGATGCCTCGACCCCAAAGCCTGAATACAAACCACTCAGCATGACGGCGTTCATATAACGACACAATTACTTACTCCTGACCATAAACAGTGCCCATGGGGCAGATACATTAGCCGACAAGAATTCACCCATCACAGTCTAGCCCACATCTTCTTCAACATACATTTATCATGCAGCTTTCGGCTCTATTGACTTACAATACTAAGTACGATCATTGGTACCACCGGAAGCGGGGTCGCTTCACTGTGGGAGGCCGTTACCCCAAATATTGGGTCAAAACCTCAAAGAATTGGTGTGGTACCATAAAACCATCTGTTTTTCAACAATTTTGACTCGACTGGAGTGCAAAAGATTGACCACATGGTCATTTTGGGGCATTTCAGGAAGCTAAAATCAAGGATTTGGGTTGTTTTTTTGGATCTAGAGAATGATGTGTTTTTTAGGACAAAGAACACTGAAATTAGAGACACAATGGGTAAATCAGGCAGAAATACAGCATGAATACAGGTAAAAGGTGAAAGAAAACACCCCAAAATCGGCCCATCATTGCAAGTCAGTAAATTAGCCTGAAAAACAGCTGTGATGAAAAGTAAT